>NW_026470294.1:2500-12044 GCF_026875155.1 Cherax quadricarinatus | reverse complement strand
AACAAACATTAACACTAAAACAACAACAACAAAACAACTAGAACAACAATAACATTAACACTAGAAACAAAACAAACACTAGAACAACAAAACATTAACACTAGAACACAACAAAAAACTTGAACAAACAATAAAAATTACACTGAACAACAAACTCTACACAAAACAACAATAACATTAAAAAAACAAGACTAGAACAACAATAACATTAACAACTAGAACAACAAACTAGAACAACAATAACATTAGCACCATGAACAACAACACACTAGAACAACAATAACATACATAGAACAACAACAACACTAGAACAACAATAACATTAGCACTACGAACAACAACTAACAAACAACACTAGAACAACAATAACATTACACACACGAACAACAACAACACTAGACAACAATAACACTTAAACTAGAACAACACAAACACTAGAACAACAATAACATTAGCACTAGAACACACAAACAACAACAACTAACAAAACACTAGATAACAACAAGAAACTAGAACAACAAGAAGACTAGAACACCAAACAGTTGGTGGACAGGGAATTGAACTGGCCACTAAGTTAAGTTGTTCGTTGTTGTTCTTGATCGTTTATTCCTCTTCTTTACCAACAACCTCTCTTTTTTCTTGTTCTACTTCTTGTTTACTTCTTGTTCTACTTCTTGTTCTACTTTCTTCTACTTCTTGTCTATTTCTTCTTCTACTTCTTTTCTACTTCTTCTACTTCTTCTTAACTTCTTCTTCTACTTCTTCTTCTACTTTTCTTTCTACTTCTTCTTCTACTTCTTGTTCTACTTCTTGTTCTACTTCTTGTTCTACTTCTTGTTCTACTTCTTGTTCAACTTTCTTCTTCTACTTCTTCTACTTCTTCTTCTACTTCTTCTTCTACTTCTTCTTCTACTTCTTCTTCTACTTCTTCTTCTACTTCTTTCTTCTACTTCTTCTTCTACTTCTTCTTCTACTTTCTTCTTCTACTTCTTCTTCTACTTCTTCTTCTCTTTTCTTCTACTTCTTCTTCTACTTCTTCTTCTACTTCTTCTTCTACTTCTTCTTCTACTTCTTTTCTACTTCTTTCTACTTCTTCTTCTACTTCTTCTCACTTCTTGTTCTACTTCTTGTTACTTCTTCTCTACTTCTTCTTCTACTTCTTCTTCTACTTCTTCTTCTACTTACTTCTTCTACTTCTTCTTCTACTTCTTCTTCTACTTCTTCTTCTACTTCTTCTTCTACTCTATCTTCTACTTCTTCTTCTACTTCTTCTTCTACTTCTTCTTCTACTTCTTCTTCTACTTCTTCTTCTACTTCTTCTTCTACTTCTTCTTCTACTTCTTCTTCTACTTCTTCTTCTACTTCTTCTTCTACTTCTTCTTCTACTTCTCTTCACTTCTTCTCTACTTCTTTCTTCTACTTCTTCTCTACTTCTTCTCTACTTCTTCTACTTCTACTTCTTCTTCTACTTCTTCTTCTACTTCTTCTTCTACTTCTTTTCTACTTCTTTCTACTCTTTCTACTTCTTCTCTACTTCTTCTTCTACTTCTTCTACTTTCTTCTCTTCTTTCTACTTCTTCTTCTACTTCTTGTTCTACTTCTTCTCTTCTACTCTGTTCTACTTCTTCTTCTACTTCTTCTTCTACTTCTTCTTCTACTTCTTCTTCTACTTCTTCTACTTCTACTTCTTCTTCTACTTCTTCTTCTACTTCTTCTACTTCTACTTCTTCTTCTACTTCTTCTTCTACTTCTTGTTCTACTTCTTCTTCTACTTCTTGTTCTACTTCTTCTTCTACTTCTTGTTCTACTTCTTGTTCTACTTCTTCTACTCCTTCTTCTACTTCTTTTTCTTCTTATTATTTTCTTCTTCTTTGTAACTACAGTATTTGGCTAATTACATTAGCCTGTAGTGGACCTACACTAACTATTAGGGTAACTAACACTAATTGTAGTACTAATACGTCAATTTAGTTACTAACGCACTAATTGTTAGTAGCACTACATCTAAATTGTTAGTACAGCTACCTAATTGTTAGTAGCAGCTACACTAATTGTTAGTAGCAGCTACACTAATTGTTAGTAGCAGCTACACTAATTGTTTAGTAAGCTAACTAATTGTTAGTAGCAGCTACACTAATTGTTAGTAGCACTAACACTAATTGTTAGTAGCAGCTACACTAATTGTTAGTAGCAGCTACAACTATTGTTTATAAGCAGCTACACTAATTGTTAGTAGCAGCTACACTAATTGTTGAGGGTAACTACACTTTTACAGGGAAACTACATTTTGAGGGGGGGGGGTAACTGCACTGTTAGTAGTCGCTACACTAACTTTTAGAGGTAACTACACTAATTGTTAGTTGTACTTTCTCTCTGTAGCTGCCCCAAATAGTTGGTGTAGTTACCTTATTAGTTAATGTAACTTCCCCTACACAGTTAACGTAGTTCTTCTTAACAATAAGTGCAGTTTCCACCCTAACAGAATACTTACAAATAATAATAAGTGAAATTGCATTTAATAAATTACTATAGTTACCCTTAACAATTAGTGTAACTGTACTAATTGGTAACCACGTTAACCGTTACGGGTAACTACACTAAACTCACATATAATAATAATAATAAATAAATAATAATAATAATAATAAATAATAATAATAATAATAAATAATAATAATAATAATAATAATAATAATAATAATATCTTTATTTACTACAAGTACATGTACAAGGTATAAAGACCTAGCTGACATCAACGACATACTACTATATAGAAAGCCCCTTGTTATACTGAGCATTTCAGGCAAATTAGGTCAGTTTTCTCCCAGGATGCGACCCACGCTAGTCGACTAACTCCCAGGTACCCATTTTAAACTGATGGGTGAACAAGGACGGCAAGTGTCTTATGGAAATACGTCCCTAATGTTTTCCAGCCGTTCCGGAGGAGATTCGAACTCCGGACTTCAGTGTGTGCGCTAGCGAACGAGCTATCGAGGATTTTCAGAGCTATGCTCATGTATAAAATAGATTACCTATGTGATTGTATCTCATACAGACAGCAATAATCATTCACAAATCTTTTTAAAAATAATACGATACAATATTTGACTTTGGTTAGGTAAGGTTTGTCAGGAAACACAAGTGTTTCCTGACGTGGGTCTTAATTAAATCATATAAATGACCCACAACTGGAGCTTTTGGTCTTCTGATAGAGGCCTTCCACTGCTTACTGGTCACCCCTTTAAAAATTGGAATTTGTATAAAAATGCTCAGAATTTGCGTAAATTAATCACAATTCGTTTACAATGAATCAGAATTTGTTTAAATTCATCCAAACCTGTTTAATAATACGATCAAATTTGCTTAAAATAAGACATTAGTTTGTATGACTTCCACAGCAATCTGACAGCAGGTTGGCGCCTCCAGGACCATTGCACCATACTCCAGGTTGAACTCTTTGCCATCCAACAAGCTCTGCAGCATGCAATTGCAGACCATCAGCATCCCCCGTCATCCATGTTGATTCCAAGGCAGCGATCCAGGCAATTATACACAGAGAGCCAAGGGACAACATACACTTTAATCACATCCATCCGGGGTGACCTGCAGACGCTCATGGCCCAGGGTCTCAGAGTCACCATCAACTGGATCCCGAGCCATGTGGGTATCCCTGGCAAATGATGCCGCAGATGAGGCTGCGAAGACCGCAACACTCGAGGCACAGCCACGTGCTGCAGTCTCCATCAGCCACAGCCAGATTATGCTGTGGGCTGCCAGTGCGGCCAGACGCCCACACCCATGACCCTGGGGATTTACAGAGCCGGTGCTGGTATGACAGGGCGACTCACAGGGCGCCCCTCCAAGTATTCGGATACAGACCAGGAATTGCGGGCGTATATCCACCGCCTACGCTTAGGGTATTCCACCACTACACGGATTGTTGAACGGGCACGAAAGGAGCTCTGTGCCCATTGTGACCGGATGGTTCCGAAACCCCTAGTGCACTACCCAGCTACGATGCCCCTTCGCCGTAGACACTTCCCAATGACCTCAGTGGGGCAAGCCCGGAGGATGAGGCGGCACACCTTGTGTACTTAGCCATCAAAGACTTGGAAACCTTACTCCCAGTCATTGCACGTCAACCCTTCCCCCCACGCCGAAGTCCCTGTGAAGGTCTGCTTTGGGCCTTCTTGTACCCCACGCCAACCACCGTTAGAGCAAACTAACTTTTGGGACATTTGTCCATAGCACCGGACAGGAACCCCCACTTCCCACCGAAGGACTGCCAGGCATGTACGAGACAAGATCAACGACACTTCCCTACCCGGGGAGCCAATGCCGGGTCACCATACTGGAAGAGACCCGGACGGGATCCATAAAGGTAAATCAAATAGAAAAAATAGAATTGTATTGACTGAGTGTTTAGTTTCCGTCCACTAAATGATATGGAAGCTTAATTATTTTAATATACATAACTTACCTTTTTTTGGGTAAAGATTTGTTTAGGCTTTTGAAAATACGAAATAATGTTTTTACTTTAATTTGTGTAGCGCATGCTATAGTGCTTTGAGACAGAATAATGAAAAGTAACTCACCGCATAGGATACACTGAGAGGTGTATCTTTCCCCGACGTATATATATTGAGCGTTGGTTTTTTGTTCCTATTTTAGGGATTAAAATTTTCTTGTCTGGTGGTGGGATAAGGTCAACGTGCAGTCTTAATGACCCTAGGTTGTAGTAGATAGGCTTTAAAAAACTCACCATATTAAAAAAAAAACACATTTAATTAAAAAAAAACGCTAAAACAAAAAAAAACCAGCAGCAGAGGACTGAGCCTCAATATATATATATTTTTTTTTTTAACAAGTCGGTCGTCTCCCAAACCGGAGGCAGGGTGACCCAAAAAAGAAAAGAAAAATTCCCCCAAAAGAGAAAAATACTTTCCATCATTCATTCAACACTTTTCACATTCACCACACTCACTAACTTATCACTGTTTTTGCGGAGGTGCTCAGAAATACAACAGTTTAGGAAGCATATATAACGTAATTAGAGATAACTCACATATCCCCCCAAACTGCCTAAGTACTAATATCCCCCAAACCCCACCTTTAAAGAGAGCAGGGCCATTTGGTACTTCCCTTTTCTAGGACCTCAAGTCCGACTATATGATAAGAAAAATAAACCGGTTGTTTCCTATCCGCTCCCCCTCCCCCATCCCACAGCCCCCCACCCTGAAACAAATCCCCTTCGCGCCTAAATATAACCCCCTGCTCAAAACTCCAACAGATCGTCAGGTCCCAAATATTACCATTCCGTCCACCAATTCACTCATTCACTCTATTCGAAAACACAAGCTCATGCACGGCTTGCCTGGAAGTCCCCAACCCCCTCGCCCACAGAAAAACCTCCTTTAAAAAAAAAACCCACCTCCCATCCAACCTTTTCAGAAGGACGGAAAACCCCTCCCCCGCCTTCCTTCCCTACAGATTTTATATTTTACACTTCTCCATGTTCAGTTCTACTTTGATTCCATTTCTCCTCTAAAAAAAAAAAATTGACCAAACCCACCTCCAACAAACCCTCTTCAGGGGCCCTCTGAAAACTAAATAATTGTTTATTTTTATAAAATAAACTCCACACCTTCTTCTTTCTCCTATATAATTTCCACCCTCCGAATTTTCTGCAATAATTTTATTTACAAACCACACATTGCCCCTTAGACAGGACATCCCAACTGCCTCCCAACCGCCTCCCTCGTGGCGGCATTTACCACCCAAGCTTCACACCCCATAATAAGAGTGGTTGGTACTAACTAGCCTTTCATACCATTCCCTGTCATTGCCTCCATAATAACTTTTTTTTTGTGTGGTCTCTCTAGCGACATTAAATACCTCAAACCGCAACCACTCACCACTTTTTTCCCCCTCTCAATATTTTTTCGCCCCCCGCCCTTAAATCCATATCCGCCGAACACATCAACTCCCCAAATAAATAATCTGAAACATTCACTTCTTTTCTTTCCATACTGCCTCCTCCCCCAATTTGATATCCAATTTTTCCTTTTATTTATCTAAATCATTATTGATTACCTCTCATCACCTACACCTCACTTCTTTTCCTATGTTCACTTTTCAACAACATTTCTACCTTTAAACACACACAGTCGCAAGACCCAAACTCGCCCACCTAACCTATGCCAATTTTTCTTTAGAAAATCTCCCATGAGCACAGTATCATCAGGCAAAAAAGCAACTGTGGGTCCAATTTCCCATTTTGTATTTGATTCCCCATAAATTTTTTTTTTTTTAAAAAATAAATTTTTTTTTTTTTTTTTTTTAAAAAAAATCCGACCCAATCTCCCGAACACCCCTAGCATTTAACTTTCTTTTACGAAACCCATCTATAAATATATTTAAACTACCATGGTGACATTACACATCCCTGTCTAAGACCCTACCCTTTACACCCGTGTAATAGTCTCCCCTCTCTTCTTTTCTACACATCACACCCTAATCTTCTGAGCCTCACTTACCTTAAATAAAAAAAACTCTTTACCAGCCAGCATTTTAAATTATAAAACTTACCACCTATTCCATAACTTTGGCAACATCTTGCCCAAATTTCTCCCCTATCCACTCTATCATATGCCTTTTTTCCTATTTTTTTTCTACTATAAATTCCCAAAATGCAATAAAAAACTTCCCTACTTTTATTTATCTAAATTTAACTGTTCAACAGATATATTGCTTCAAAAATGTAAACACTATTGATTCTACTAAACATCCACTACCCACTCTACAAAAAAAAAAAAAAACTCTCCTTGCTCATACCGAAATCCTACATTTCCTGTCTTAACCTCTACTATTCCCTTTTCCAAATAATTATCAAACCCTACCGTACCCCTTTTCCCTGGTATAACTGCTCAGTAAAAACTTATTTCTCTAATAATTTTTTAAACCAAATCACTTTTGTCCCCACATCTTTATATAAAAGGGACTATAACATTCTCCTCCGCCAACTCTAGGTACCTTCCCTTTTTTTTCATACATTTATTAAAAACAAAAATACCAAACCACTTCCAACATAATATCCCCCCCCCTTTTAAACATTTTCTGTGTCATGATCACCATCAGTTTCCAAGGCTGCCTTGTCCCCCCTTTCAAATTTCTAGCGTAATGCCCTCAACGTTTACCTCCCCCCACCACTTACATTTCTGCTCTTTTTCCCTTTACTCTCCTAAAAAAGGATTTTTGTATAACCTCCCTGGCCATGTGCATGAAAAACTTTACCGCTTCCCTTTCTTCGGTCGACATTTAAAAAGTTCCTCAAAATATTTCCCCTTTTGGCCATCTACCCAAAAAACCTCCCCTCTTCCCCATCTACTAAACTCCCCCTACTCTGGTTTTTTAAAATTTTTAAAACTGACAAATATCCCATTTGTTCCTAGGCTTTCTTAACTTGTTTAAAAACTCACATCAAAAATTTTTTTTCTTATTTTCATAAAAAATTTCTTCTTGACAGTGGCCTCTCCCATAGCTTTCTAATCAATCTGCTTTCCTTTTTTTTGCCCCACTCCTCTGGACTCTCAGCCCACTTCTCTTCACCTTTTCTTTACCTCTCCATTAACTTCTACAACTCTTCTTATTAAACCACGTCTGCTTTTGTAAAAAAAAAAAAACCGTCTCAATAAAGCTAACTTTTTTCTCTCTTTTAATCACACTCCTTTTAAAAAACTTCATCATCATTCCAAACCAATTACTTCGCTCCTTCGTTTCCCCCCCCTTTCCCACTCTCCCTCCCCTTCACTTTTTTCCCTTTTCTATTCCCCTCCCTGCACCCCCCCTCCTATAACCACAAACTTCCTGCCCTACATTCTTAAATAAACTTGCATTTTTTAAAAAAAAAAAAAAACACTCATTGCCAACCCCTCTTCAAAACCGCCCCCTACTAACTCATCCAACCTTGGCACCAGCCCCACCTTTCCTTTCTTCTTCTGCCAATAGTTTGCTTATTGTAAAATCATACCTGAAACTTCCTCCTCCCTTTAGTTTATAAAACACTTTTCACATTCACCTCCCTCTTTTGCTTGTTGTTTGCCATTTTTCCTTTTGTCCCATCACCTCTTATAACTCTTAAACTGGTAGCTAACAACTAAATAATGATTTCCGATATAATCAGTTGACCCTCTAATAAAAACATGTACATTTCCCTTTAGAGCCTACACCATTAACCTTTTAATCATCCACCAATACATAAAAATCCTTAACAAACTACTGGTCATTACGTGCTACCATCATAAAACCTTGTAATATTTATTTTTATCCCTCTTTTTTTTTTTCATAAAAATATGTATTACTTATTAATCAAATCTCTTTATCTAAAAACACATAAGCTCAATTAAAGGCTCCCAATTTTAATTATTTACCCCCTGGGCACCCGCAAATTTTAAACCTAATACTCCCTCCACAACATTTTACGCCCCCATTTAAAAAAAAACACATTGAAAATCCCCAACCACAAGAACTCGCCCTCACGACTTGGTTTCAAAAAACCTCCCCACGCATTCACTGTCAACATTTTTCCCAAAAATCTTCTCTCTCCTCCTCTACACTTCTCTTTTTCCTCCCAGGTTGCAATAATACACTTACTAATAAACCCACTTTTATCACATCCAACCTTTATTTTTAATGTTACTAAAACTTCCACATAATCCTTGAAAAAATTAAAATACAGTTATTATTAAAAGTCCCTCTTTTTTCGTGCCATATTCTTTATTTCCTTCAAACATTATTGCTACTCCTCTCTTTAGCCTCTAAAAAAGATACTCTATTTGAAACCCCTGACCATATTATTTTCCTCTCACACTGAACAAAAAAAACCTCTCCCACCCCCCTTCAGCTTTGGTGTTTCAACTTAAAAGGCCAGGACCATCCAGCTTCTTCCATTCCCATAACCATCCACAATCAATCTCTTCTCTTTTCTCGGTATCCCCATTTTCCGCACAACATCACACGCACACATCCCAAGAACATCCAACTTGACAATTTTTCTTCATTCTTAATTCTTTTTTTTTTTTTTTTTAGTAATCTTTTATTAACAGGAAAAGGGGTTTACTAGAAAAAAGCCCATTGGTTCCCGGCATTTTAGTTGACCTTTTACATCACGCATGTCATACGGAGGAAAGATTCTTATTCCACTTCCCCATGGATATAAAAGGAAAAATAATAAGACCAAGAACTATTAAGATAAAATCAAAGAAAACTCAGATGAGTGTGTATAAATAAACGTGTACATGTATGTCTAGTGTGACCTGAGTGTAAGTAGAAGTAGCAAGACATACCTGTAATCTTGCATATTTTATGAGACAGACAAAAAAACACCAGCAATCCCACCATCATGTAAAACAATTATATATATATATATATTTTGGGGTCCACCTCTGGTGTAAATTGTGGGACCCATAGCCTCGGAGAAGTGGATAAAAAGGCTTCAAGGAAAAATATTTGGATTTCTTCCTCAAGCCGTTTGAATATTCCACTT
>NW_026470292.1:0-12412 GCF_026875155.1 Cherax quadricarinatus | reverse complement strand
GGACTGAAATGGATAGAGAAATCTGACAGGGGGGGAAAACAATGACTGGTAGCGACGAGGTTGTCAGAGTGGGCCCCTGTGACAAGGGGGGGTTCCACAGGGGTCAGTCCTAGGACCTGTGCTGTTCTTGGTATACGTGAACGACATAGGGAAAGGGGGATAGATCAGAAGTGCCCTTGTTTGCAGACGATGTAAAGTTAATGAGAAAAATCGAATCGGAGAGGATCGGCAGGACTACAAAGAGTCGGGAAGGTACAAGCCTGGCCCAGCAACTGGCCCCTTGAATTTAACCCTCCCCAAATGCAAAGTCATGAAGATTGGGGAAGGGCAAAGAAGACCGCAGACACAATATAGTTTAGAGGGCCCAAAGCTGAAAACCTCATCGGGAAAAAAAGATCTGGGGGGGGTTTATAACCCCGAGCAATCTCCTGAGGCCAATCAACAGATAATGCTGCAGCTACGGGGCCTGGCAAACCCTACGGATAGCTTCCGATACTCAGTGGTTTCGTTTAGATCTGACACATCTAGTCAGGCCCATACGGAGTAGCCCCCCCTTTTGGAATCCACCCCTAGTCAAGCAGCAAAAAATTTAGAAAAAGTGCAAAGGTTTGAAAACAAGATAGCCCAGAGCTGGGGGGTTGTCCTATGAAGAAAGTTGGGGGAAAAACGGCCGCGACACTGGGGGCCAGGAGGGTCAGGGGAGACAGAAACGACATATAAAATACGGGCCGGAATAGACGAGGTGGACAAAGAGGGGATTTTCCAGAGATGGGAACAGACCAAGAGGTCAAAATTTGGAAAGTTGAAGCTCAGATGAATAAAAAGGGATGTTAGGAATATTTTTTCAGTCAAAAGAGTAGTCGGGATGGAATACCCTAGAAAAGTGTGTGGTGGAGGAGGAACCATAATGTTTTAAGGGGGGTATGATAGAGTCTGGGGCGGGGAGAAGAGGAACCTAGTAGCAATCAGCGAAGGGGGCGGGGCCCAGGGCTGTGATCGACCCTGCCCACAAATAGGTGAGTACAAAAGGTGAGAAACAACATACTTTGTGGTAATGTTTTAAATTTCAGTAGCAAAGTCAGGGTATTTTCCAGAATGGTCTGTAATATCCACTGTGGATAAAATACTTAGCCATTTCTTGAACATTTTCTGGTGAGGGTTTTAAATTCATTATTTTTCGCATTTCCAGTAATAATGACGCAGGGTTGGGGACAATAACCCTCTGGAAAAGTTTCATTTCTTTGGGGTTACATCTGGGGGTGGTGTTTAACCCTCCCAAAGATCTTGTAAACCCAGCCGGAGCCGGGGGGTTTAAGTGACATCCAAGGTTGTTTATTTTGTTGGATGCACCATAGATGTGGCTCCCCCTGCTGATGAATGATGATAGTGGACTCATGGTGTCAATCTCCTGGCCTTAAACCCCTAAATTCGCTGAAGTTCTTTTGTATTATTGTTTCAAACTACTACCTGACAAGCCAAGATTGTAATTACTCCCTTTAAAACATAAGCTTAGCCAATTTATATTCTTCAGGGTCTGAAAAACCAATGTGAGTGGGAAACCAGCATGTGACTCTGACTCCCCTGTCCACAATCCTACCCCTACCTGGTCTGGCTTTGCAAAGCATGCCACAATTTTTTCTTTTAAAGAGTTGAGGCATTTTGGATGACAGAGAATCGTTTCAATTAAACTGTCAATCTTTGATACATAGTTTCATTTCAGTGCAAGGAGTATGGCAAAAAAGTTCTGTCTGAAGGGTAGAGGCCCCAATTTTTTATGGTGTCCAATTTTTTTTAAGAGAGCCTCATCTGTACGACAAACAGCAGCACTTTCAGCTGACCAGTGGATTGGGAACAGAACCATCAACGTAAATAATTTGCGAGATGTGTGCTGTGTGATTGTTATCAAAACAGTTAAGGGCCCCATGTTTGGCTTCAAGGGGGAAGTTTTGGTTGTGATTTTAAAAAGTAGTTTGGGGGGGGGAAAGGAGGGGAATGGTAGTTTGGAATGGGGGTAAATTTTCCCTGGAGGGAGAAGTGCCCCTGTTGCCCTTTCTTGACATAGATCATGTATCTGTTATGCGGAGGTCGGTTCCGTCTTTTCGACCATTGGAGGAGTGTTACCAGGCTGAGGAAAGTTTGGGGGTTCGGCAGGGGTGTGAATGAGCTTGCCTGAGCATATTAACCCCAATTGGGATATTTCTTTCAGTAACACGATCTCTGATGCTTTGGAATATCAAGTATTCTTTTTGAATATTTAAATTTATGGCAGTACGAGAGGCATCCTAGGATGATCCTCATTGCTTGTTCTGCAGTTTTTTCAAGCCTCCAAGCTTCCAGTCCGACACAAGGGCATGTAGTGGCGCAGCATAATCAACCATGATCTAATATAGCAAGATACATCATTTTCACAATTTACATTAGCACCATTACCTGGGGGTGAAGCCTGCACAACCTCTAAAGTGCTCTTAGTCGTTCTTTGTATTGGCGACAAGTCTTGTTACAACAGGTCAAGTAGTGGAACTCAAGCCTAGTACTGTATCTGCTTAAAATTCTGAAGAGGACCCATCATGCAATTGGATCTGCGAAACTGTCCTTTCATCCCTAATGACCTTGTCGAGGAGGACGCCTATTGAGTATCTTTGTTTTAATCAGTAGAGATTATCAACCCCAGGTCTGAACACGAGGCTAGTACTGATTATGAATGTTTTGGTGTTGGGAGAATCCGGTGGTGTGAATATTATATATCAGCAAAACTAATCACATAATTATGGGGTGACTAGGCATAGCATTAAGTAATGCATTTAATTAGAATATTGAACGTGTGGGACTGTGCAACACCTCCCTGTGGGGTCATTTTTCAAGTCTTTAGTTACACTTCTCTGTCCTGGAACAACACAGACGATTTTCTGTTGGACAGGTAGCTTTAATCCAGGCGGAGAAGCCATCCTCCAACATCATTTTGGCAAGTTCACTATTATTAACATGTCGGTTGGCTATCATCGAAGCGGATTTAAGGTCATGGAAGGTAGTGTAGGAGCTGTCAGTGATGACAGGGTGGAAAGGTGGCTATGCAATGATGCACGCTCCTTCCATGCATGAAACCATGTAACCCCCCCCCCCCCCAGGGAGACAAAAATGTTTGATTCTGTTCATGAGACGTATTAGAATCATTCTTCAATGTTTTACAGCAAAGCAGCTAGTAAGTGATATGGGCGAAATGCATTTTGTTAATTGGCTTAGGAATTGGAAAGATGAGGTGTTGTCCAAGATTGAGGGAGCTCCCCAGTTACATAGCTCATGTTATATAATTCAAGTAATGGATTACCTGGTACTCGACACAGCAATCTGAGTATGTTGTAAGTAATACCATCCTCACCAGGCGACGTGGAGTTGCCCTTAGTTAGCGCTGCATCAAGTTCATAATTAGTGAAAGGAATGTTGCAATCATCTGCCTTACTGAGCATAAAGCAAACAAGTCTCTCCCTTGCATCATATTTATCAGTTTCTGGCCGTTTTCTTGTCATCAATGTCGGGGTTGGGAGACTACTCTCTCCTGTCTTTGCATCAGCCACACTCATCTTACAGGTATCTCATGGAGAGGCGCCCTATTCCTCTCTGTGAGAATTGTCAAGTTAGCCACATTCTGTTGGACTGTCCACTCTTATCAACGAGCACGCAGAATTTACCTCCAGTGTCATCTTCACTCTGCTGCCCTTTCTTTACCTTCCTTCTTGCTGATGGACCATCCTTTAATCCAGACTCATTGACTTTTTGAGAGCGACTGATCTACTACACAAGCTCTGATGATGGTGCCTCTAGCACTCTCCATCCTTTCTACCTTAATCTCTTGCTACCCTCTACCCCCTGCACTATCCACTGCCCCACTGCACTCCATACCCTAATAATCCTCAGTCCCCCTCTTGCCACCCATTTCCCCTGCATCCTTCCCTGCCCTGCTGCGCTGTATAACCCTTGTGGTTTAGCGCTTCTTTTGATTATAATAAAAATCCGCATGAAACTAGTGATCTAGTGTAGTTACCCTCTCAAACACTTGCATTTTCTCTTATGCCAATACTCAGATAGGGCACGAATGAAGAGAAATATTCAGAGATCATTGTTTTTATCTGGGGCTGGACCAAAATATTTATTTATTTATTTATTTTTTGAAACATGATAAGAGAAGTACAAAGGAAATTCAGTTAATTAAAGTGCACATGCCAAAGCCCTTGCTATGCAGAGCATTATGAGCAGGCTTAAATTTTAATTAAGATTCTAAGCAATGATATATTCAGTGCGTAAAACATTATTGTTAAAACAGATAAACAATTTAGCACAAATGAGCATTACAAGACAGGTATATGGTCATTTACTGTGTTGCTGTGCATTCAGTAGAGTGGAGTATTCTGTTAGGTAAATTTTTGTTTAATTACAAAATAACAAGTTTGATTGGGTCACAGGTTAGACATTTATGAAGTACAATAATGAGAAAATTTTATGAGATTACTAATTTTGTGATACAATTTATTTCCAGTATTTATTTGTTGTGGGTGGTATTGGATTTTTTGAGAAGAGACTTGATTAGATAAAACAGAAGTGGTTGATTTATATTCACAGGTAATGAACTCCAGATTTTAGGGCCTTTTATGTGCATTGAGTTTTTTGCATAGCGTGAGATGGACACGAGGAAGATCAGAGTGATCTGTGCCTTGTGTTATGGTCATGTGTTCTGTTGAGGTTGGTAAGGAAACGTTTGAGGGGAGGGTTTATATCAGAGTTAAGTGTTCTATGTAGTAGGTGCAGTAATAAGTATGGATGTTTTATATGGTGAGTAGGTTTAGAGTTCTGAATATTGGTGGAGTGTGCTGCCTGTAGTGGGAATTTGTTATCATTCTGACTGCAGCCTTTTGTTGGGTAATTAGTGGTCTGAGATGGTTTATTGTTGGTAGATAAGACACATAGGCAACATATAGGCAACTTTATTCCGAAACGTTTCACCTACACAGTAGGCTTCTTCAGTCGAGTACAGAAAGTAGGCGGGAGCAGTAGAGATGTGAAGACGATGTAATCAGTCCATCACCCTTGAAGTCGTAGATTTAAGGTTGTCAGTCCCTCAGCCTGGAGAAATTCTGTTCCTGTCGCTTGATCTTCAGTTAGTTCCAGACTTTGGAACAGAATTTCTCCAGGCTGAGGGACTGACAACCTCAAATCTACGACTTCAAGGGTGATGGACTGATTACATCGTCTTCACATCTCTACTGCTCACGCCTACTTTCTGTACTCGACTGAAGAAGCCTACTGTGTAGGCGAAACGTTTCGGAATAAAGTTGCCTAAATGTTGCCTATGTGTCTTATCTGCCAACCTGTCGTATTTTTTTGTATACCATTTGCTAATCATGGTTTATTGTTGTTGACCCATGCACAAATTATTATGGTACATTTTATTCATTCTAGAGTATTTATCATGCTTCTATGTTATTTATATTGTTTATGTCACATCAGATCAATTGTGATAAATAAATAAGCCGTAATATTGATATTAGCGTTTTACTGAAGCATGTTCCCAGGCTAATCACCAGACTCGGAATTCCGCTTACATTAGCAAATTTTTTCCAGATGGCTTCTGATTGTCTATCAGACTTTTGTATTAGCTCCATCTACTCTATTATGATGCCAAATTGTCAATTATTATATTAGAAAAATAATACAAGAAATAAAAAAAAAATCGAAAAAAAAAAATTAAAATTCGTATGAGACCAGACATGCTATGGGTAGTGGTGTCACGATATGTTATAAATGACTAATTCCAAGTAGGAACATAGTACAACCATTATTATTATAATCAAAAAGAAGCCAAAATAAACCACAAGTGCTATACAGTGCTGACCCCTCATAGAAGGTTCCTTGATGTTGGTGAGGGGCTCTTGATTTAGGGAATTGGATCTGTGCTCCAGTTCCCCGAATTAAGCCTGAATGCCTTCCACATCCCCCCCCGGGCGCTGTATAATCCTACGGGTTTAGCGCTTCCCCTTTGATTATAATAATAATATACAGTGCTGCAGGCAGGGAAGGATGTGAGGGTATCGGGTAGCAAGAGGGAGAGGGATGATTAGTAGGTTACGGAGTACAGTGGACAGTGCAAGGGTAGAGGGTAGCAAGAGATTAAGGTAGGGCTGAGGCCAGTGCTAAAGGTATCATCATCAGAGTTTGTGGAGTAAATCAGTTGTTCAAAAAGTCAATGAGAGTCCGGATTAAAGGAGGGTCCATCAGCAAGAAGGGAAGGTAAAGGAAGAGCAGCAGGGCGGAGATGATGATGGAGGTAAATTCTGTGTGCTCGTTGATAGAGTGGACAGTCCAACAGAATGTGGCTAATGTGACAATTCTCACAGAGAGGAACAGGGCGCCTCTCCAAGAGATACCCATGAGTAAGACGAGTGTGGCCGATGTGAAGACGGGAGAGAGTAGTCTCCCAACCCTGACATTGATGACAAGAAAACAGCCAGAAACCTATACTCGGTTGAATAGAATGAAGTTTGTCATAGAGCAGATCAGACCAATGTAGTTGCCAATGGGTGTGAAAGTAGGTAGCAATTACAGCAAAATAGTCCGTGAAAGGAACACCTCTATATGAAACTGGGAGGTCATGTACTGCTAACTGCACAGCAGTGTCTGCCTGTTCATTGCCCTGTATGTCAACATGACCAGGGACCCAACAAAAAACAATATCTTTGTGCTTGGTAGATACGGTGTAACCAAAGTTGGATTTGGAGAACTAGGGGGTGAGGTGTATCAAATTTTCATATAGCCTGTAAAACACAAATGGTGACACAGGTGTAGAAAATTACATTTATCTGAATGTATCATTATGTACATAACAGTAAATGAACAAAGATAATTATTATTTATCAGACAAGTAGGAATTTGGGACACCTAGGTCACAAAAAATGTCCCCCTTCGATACCTACCGCTGTCATATCCACAAGTTGCTCTAGACTTATTAATTACAATAAATTTGTATCACCAGGAATTCTGGTAAATATATAAATTTGTGGACTTTATATTAAAAGTAAAAAATTATTATATATTTACCTGGAATTTACCTGGAGAGAGTTTCGGGGGTCAACGCCCCCGCGGCCCGGTCTGTGACCAGGCCTCCTGGTGGATCAGCGCCTGATCAACCAGGCTGTTGCTGCTGGCTGCATGCAAACCAACGTACGAGCCACAGCCCGGCTGATCAGGAACTGACTTTAGGTGCTTGTCCAGTGCCAGCTTGAAGACTGCCAGGGGTCTGTTGGTAATCCCCTTTATGTGTGCTGGGAGGCAGTTGAACAGTCTCGGACCCCTGACACTTATTGTATGGTCTCTTAACGTGCTAGTGACAACCCCCGCTTTTCATTGGGGGATGGTGCATCGTCTGCCAAGTCTTTTGCTTTCGTAGGAGTGATTTTCGTGTGCAAGTTCGGTACTAGTCCCTCTAGGATTTTTCCAGGTGTATAATAATCATGTATCTCTCCCTCCTGCGTTCCAGGGAATACAGGTTTAGAAACCTCAAGCGCTCCCAGTAATTGAGGTGTTTTATCTCCGTTATGCGTGCCGGGAAAGTTCTCTGTACATTTTTCTAGGTCGGCATTTTACCTCCTTGAAAGGTGCTGTTAGGGGTTTCAGCAATATTCCAGCCTAGATAGAACAAGTGACCTGAAGAGTGTCATCATGGGCTTTTTTCCCCCCTAGTTTTGAAGGTTCTCATTTTCCATCCTGTCATTTTTCTAGCAATGCGATTGATACAATGTTATGGTCCTTGAAGGTGAGATCCTCCGACATAATCACTTTCCCCGGTCTTTGACGTTGGTGTTTCGCTCTATTTTGTGGCCAGAATTTGTTTTGTACTCTGATGAAGATTTAATTTCCTCATGTTTACCATATCTGAGTAATTGAAATTTCTCATCGTTGAACTTCATATTGTTTTCTGCAGCCCACTGAAAGATTTGGTTGATGTCCGCCTGGAGCCTTGCAGTGTCTGCAATGGAAGACACTGTCATGCAGATTCGGGTGTCATCTGCAAAGGAAGACACGGTGCTGTGGCTGACATCCTTGTCTATGTCGGATATGAGGATGAGGAACAAGATGGGAGCTAGTACTGTGCCTTGTGGAACAGAGGGTTTTCACCGTACTGCCTCGGACTTTACTCTGTTGACGACTACTCTCTGTGTTCTGTTAGTGAGGAAATTATAGATCCATCGACCGACTTTTCCTGTTATTTTAATGCACTATTACGCCATGGTCACACTTGTCGAAGGCTTTTGCAAAGTCTGTATATATTACATCTGCATTCTTTTTGTCTTCTAGTGCATTTTTTGGACCTTGTCGTAGTGATCCAGTAGTTGAGACAGACAGGAGCGACCTGTTCTAAACCCATGTTGCCCTGGGTTGTGTAACTGATGGGTTTCTAGATGGGTGGTGATCTTGCTTCTTAGGACCCTTTCAAAGATTTTTATGATATGGGATGTTAGTGCTATTGGTCTTAGTTCTTTGCTGTTGTTTTACTCCCCCCTTTGTGGAGTGGGGCTAGTCGTTGTTTTTAGTAACTGAGGGACGCCCCCCGGCCCCCATGCCCCTCTCCATGGGAGGGAAAAGGTCGGATGGGGCTTCTTGCGTTCTTGATGAACACAAAAAAAGTTCCGAAAATTCCTCCCCAAATTGACTGGAGATTAAGGTGTTCAACCAGAAAACCTCACAAACTAAATTTATGAAAAACACTGGCCAAAATTTTAAAACATAAATCTATATAGTTTATCGGGGTTTCCCGGAGTGTTTGTCAGTCCCCCGATATCTCGTTATGCAGGAATTCAATCCAACAATTTTCCTCCTTTTTGAAAAGGGTCAACCCCAAATTTTATACCCTAAGCACAAAAAATTCTTCCCCTTACCCCAAAATTTTTGTACCCAATTCAAAATAAAAATGGCGGGTTTCGGGCGCAGGTGCAGAAATTTTTCCCCCCTTTTCCCTAACAAAATTTATTTAAAAAAATATAGGCCATCATTTCCCTAAAAAATTATCGTATTTTGGAAAACATATACAGTATTTCCCACACTGCGGCCGGGGGATTTTGTGCTAAACTACCAAATTACCCTTTTTTTAGGGATTTTCCAGCCAGTTCGGGCTTGATGGCTTTTCCCCTAGTAGGTTTTACTACGATTTCCTCTTCCTCATCACTTTGATCGTGTTCCCTTTCCCTTTATCACTCGTGTCATTTCCCCCTTGTTTTTCATCTACATTTTTTTAACACCAGTTAATTCCCAAAGGGGAATCAATTTATTAATTGGCAAAAAACTTTCCGGGGCCAAAGACCAACCCTTTGACTTCCCCAACACCTGGCATCGGACAGGTCAATACTTTCCCCAAAGGGCCCAATTTTTCGATTTTGTTAGTGTCAATTAATACAAGTCAACTTTTTGAATGGTCTGTCACACTATAAAAGTTTTCATTAGTGAAGAAGATATTCCTTTACGCAAACATTTGAAAAGATCTTTTATTTAAATTTAACAATTAAAAATTTATTACACAACATACGATCATTGAAATCTTCCAAACTTTCTTCCAGATTATCTCTTAGACAGGGGCAGTTTCCCAATTTTCCCTTCCACATATTGGGAAAAGGTGTTAATACATCTGCATCAGGTGTTCACTCAGTACGGGAAGGCCATATTTTACGATTCCCCCCCCACAAACACTGCAGGGGAATTCTTCCAAATTAAATTTTCTTCCGGTGTTGTACTTTACTGAGAACCGCTTCACGTCCCTAAAAAGCCCTTTGTACGCACCCCCCCCCTGCCAAAGGTCTAGGAGTAAAAATTTCCGGTAAAAACCCTCGCTGGGTTAACAAGATTAAAACATCGTTATATTATTTAATTTCTACAAGTTTTGGGCCCCCCTGCAAAAAATTTGTGGCTTATAAAAATCTAAATCTTGGACAGGATCCCAGTTGCAAATTTTCGAAACAGCTTATAAACTGTTCTGAAAAACAATTTCTGTCCACTTCTAATGAAGCGCTAGTGCAGTACAGGTGAACAAACAAACATACATTTCGGGGAAACACCATCTGAAGTCCCTTTTAAAAATTTTTTGGACCCAGAGTCTACACCTGTTACATAAAATGGTTTCAAAAATTGTAACGCCCCTTTTTGACATGGGGGGACCTGGGTACATATGGATCTGGCATCCACCGGCGAATATTCACAAATTTAAACACCCCTTTTTTCAATTTTCCCCCTTGTGGAATCCAGAAAGTTTCCCTAAAAACAATTTAAGGTATCTTTTACCCCACATGCATTTCATTTTTAAAGGGCATTTTGAAAAATTAAAATTTTTTAGTGAGATTTTGGGGAGTAAGAAGGGCCCTTTTTGCATAACACCCCAAATTTAACATTTTGTAACCTACCTCGACCTAAATTTTTGTTCTCTAAAATACACCCCCAAAATTTTTTTTATTATGGGAAAACCCTTTTACAATTTTTCTTTCCATCTTTAATTTAATCTCATTTTCCCTAATTTCCTCCTTGTACCTCTTTATCCAATATTCAAGAGGATGGGGAAAATTATATAAAAATTCACTTGTTTGAAATTTTTAAAAACCAACTTTGTTAATTTATTAGTTTGGGTAAAAAAGAATCTTAAAAAAGGAATGAAGGACAAACTATTGGGGGCAGGTCCCGTAAATTTTAACAGGAGCAATATATGCCTTTTTTTACAGGCCAAATTTGCTGTATTTTTCCAACCACTCATCCTTTAAACCATGATACAGCTTTACAAATTTAGCATAAGGTAAAATCGAGACCAGAAATCACGGATTTTCCTTTCCCGTATATATTTAAAAGTTAACTATGCTAACCAAACTATTTTACTTCACTTGCATCGAAATTTTTCAGCGACTCTGTTTTGTACTACACAAATTTTCGGTTTCCATTACGAAAACCATTTAAGGAAAATCATTATCAGACCAAAAACAGTGCGCTAATATTTATTTCCTGCAACTTTTTCTTTTATAATTTTTAATTTGACACCCACTAAATGGGGTGTTTTAAATTTTAACTGAGGTAAAGTCTGATTTTAATTTGGGGACCTTTTGCCTTTGACATAACAAGAGAAATAACACTATTAATTAAAAAATAAAAAAACGCCCAAACCAATTTTGAAGCATCACAAAAAATGTGGAGTACATTTTTCCCCTTTGGATTGGCCCCTGGCGGGGAACCCAACATTGGATTTTTTCTATCACCCAAATTTAAACATCCCACCTGTTAATGAATTCCCAGGTAGAATTTCATCCAAACACATTTAATTTCATGCTCCTGTTTTAAATATTTCCCTCTTATAGTAAGGGGTGACACTAAACCTAGGGATCAAACAATTTTGGAAACTTTAGCAAGCAAAACTCTTTTTAATTTATTTGGGGAACTGAATTTTAGGTTTTAAAAATTTAAAAAATCTCTTCAGTATCCCCAATTAATCCCCAATAATTATACATTTTGGGCTTCATCTCCAGGGGAATCTTTACTTATTTTTTTCCTTTAATTTGGAGAATCACTATTCCATTCCCTCAGAGGATTTTCACTTTGCATTATTTTTTTACCTTCCATAAGTCAAAAAAATTTCTTTCCTTTACGTCCACACCCCGAAATTGGCCCAAAAAAAATTGTTTTCTCATTTCTTTACTCATGGATTCCCGTACTTCAAGGTGTGCATTTTTCGTCGCTTAAGTAGGGAAAGGACTGGAGTGCACCAAATAATAGGCTCTTAAAACGAAAAAGGGTTTTAGAGGGCTAAGTGGTCAATAGGATTTCAGGCCATAAGAAGCGGGACAACCCCGGCAGTCTTTGTAAACCCACTTTAGGAAAGCTTTACTTATGTCACCGAAAGGCTAAATCTTTTATCCTGAAGTTTAATAAAATATTCCTAATTTTTCCGTCAACGACGGACCTGTCTCAAACATCATTTTTAACTGTACATTTTGTTACTCTGCATACAATTAAACAATCCTCAAAGGGGTTCTTAGAATCCCCCTTTACTCTGTGAGTGGCAAATTGTGACCATAAATGTTTGGGTTGCTCAGGAGGGGACCTCTTTATAAATTTATTAATTAATGTCAGCAATTATAATTTTAGGCAGTTAAATTATGGGTGTTTTTACCAGTTCATGGAGCTGAGCCTTTAATGCCCTATCCATTCTGTAATTAGGGGCAAATTTGGATGGTTTTATCTTACGGAAGTCGTAAAACCCAGAATTTGTCCAGATTCAAAATTTTTCATCCTCGGTATTTCTCCGAGAAAAAATCGTCTGACTTTTTTCATTTAATTTATTCCCTGCTATCTAAATTCCCACAATTTATGCACTAGCTCAACACCGTCCCTCTTGGAA
>NW_026470290.1:0-53986 GCF_026875155.1 Cherax quadricarinatus | reverse complement strand
GTGCTGTACCACCGTCAGCTGCTGCGTACCACCGTCAGCTGCTGCGTCCCACGCCCTGTGTACCACCGCAGCTCTGCTGAAACCAGTCAGCTGCTGCGAACCACCGCAGCTGCTGCTGTACCCCGTCACTGCTGCTGTACCACGTCGCTGCTGCTGTACCACCGTCAGCTGCTGCTGTACCACCGTTCAGCTGCTGCTGTACCACCGTCAGCTGCTGCTGTACCACCGTCAGCTGCTGCTGTACCACCGTCAGCTGCTGCTGTACCACCGTCAGCTGCTGCTGTACCACCGTCAGCTGCTGCTGCTGCTGCTGTAGCACCGTTGGTGTGGCTTATTGAGAATACCAAGAAACAATTAACCCCAGAAGATTTGCCACCCAGGATAACCCAAAAAAGTCAGTGTCATCGAAGACAAAACTTATTTCCAATTGGGGTCCTTAACTTGTCTCCCGGATGCAACCCACACCAGTCGACTAACACCCAGGTGAACAGGGAAAAATGCCTGGAATAGTGCTCATATTGGTGAATTTAAAGCCAGAAAAGGTTGGTTTGAGAGATTTAAGAAATCGTAGTGGCATCCACACTGTGATAAGGCCTGTTCTGGAAGAAAATGCCAAACAGGACCTACAGTACTCAGGAGGAAAAAGGCACTCCCAGGACACAGTGTCTCATCAGTTATTGCTGCTCTTCAATAAGGTAAGTGTCATTTATTCTTCATTTAGTAGAGTAGTACATGCACAATATATATTGTGCATGTACTACTCTACTATTGTGCTGTACCCTTTTGTGTGTAGGAAAATGTATATTTCATGTGGGTAAAATTTTTTTTTTCATACTTTTGGGTGTCTTGCACGGTTTAAATTTGATTTCCAAATTATTCTTATGGGGAAAATTCATTCGCATATGATAATTCGCATAACAATGAGTTACATTATTTATACTGTAGTTTTAATAGCAAATAATGAACAAACAAAACCTCACCACACTGAGTGGTGGGAGGGCTGGCTGCCAGTTGCGGGGGTCGGAGGGAGGGTAGTAGGGACTCGCAGGTGACGGGAAACTTAAATATGATTTGACAGCTGGGAATTTGGTGGCTGGGAATTTGGTGGCTGGGAATTTGGCGGTTGGGAATTTGCGAATGTGTGAAGCCCGTGAAAGTTGAAAACGTGAATGTTGAGGGAGACCTGTA
This sequence comes from Cherax quadricarinatus, assembly GCF_026875155.1. Taxonomy (NCBI): domain Eukaryota; kingdom Metazoa; phylum Arthropoda; class Malacostraca; order Decapoda; family Parastacidae; genus Cherax; species Cherax quadricarinatus. The sequence goes on along the minus strand of NW_026470290.1, from coordinate 52,798 downwards.
TACTCAAATTCTAGCGGCTTCAAATCAGGCAGGAGAAAGCTGGTAGGCCCACATGCGAGAGAATGGGTCTGTGTGGTCAGTGTGCACCATATAAAAAAAATCCTGGAGCATGCAGTGCATAATGAGAAAAAAAAACTCCAACTTTTTTTTTTTTTTTTTTTTTTTTTTTAATTAAAATGCAGACTTTGTGGTCTATTTTCGTATAGTATTTGTGGTTGTATTCTCGTTTTCTTGGTCTCATTTGATAGAATGGGGAAACCCATATTAAGAAATAGAGGTGATTTTGATTAATTTTTCTATAAAAAACCTGGAAATGGAGCACAAAGTACGGAAATGTTCGATTTTTGCCGATGTTCAAAAGTAATCAAATGTCATTGTCCAATAAATGTCCAACTAGCCATTCTAATATGCAGTCATGAATGGGTTGATGTAATTTTTACAATTATTACAGTATTGCAGTAGTCTGCATAACAGTAAATCTTCTATTTTTTGTTTGAATAAAATTTCAAAATAAAAAGCAAGAGTAATATCAGAGGGGCCTGGAAACATGACTGATGAACAAAGAAAATGTTATTTTAAAGCCAGGAATGTCTGCATTGTTCATTCTGGTCCTTATTTTGAAATTGTCATTTTTTAATTTTCGTAAAATTGGGCCCAAAATTGCAAATTTCTGACCATGTTATTGGGTAGTTGAAATCGGTAAATGGGCAGTTTCTTCTACTCAATCGATGGAAAAAATGGAGTTCTGAAGAAATGGCCGAGAGTTTGGTTGACTGGAATAATGGAATTAGCCGAAAATAGGGCTCAAAGTGAGCGAAATCGCCGATTTGTAAATATCGCCGAGGTCGCTAACTTCGTGAGAGCGTAATTCAGTCAGTTTTCCATCAAATTTCGTTTTTTGGTGTCTTTATAATTGGGAAAAGATTATCATTTCAATTTTTTTTTTTTTTTTTTTTTTTTTTTTTAAATTTTGCGACACCAGGAGACACCTCAGGATTGGGGGTTGCGACAGTCAAAGGGTTGAAGTGCAGGCATTGTACTTCCAATTTCCAGTACTCAAGTCTGGCTATATAAAAATAACCAGTTTCCCTGAATCCCTTCACTAAATATTACCCTGCTCACACTCCAACAGCTCATCAGAAATCTGTAAGTTAGAAGTATTCAAGAGACTTGACTTAGTGACCCAACACGCTTTACCTCCCGATGATACAACTTAACCACAACGCTTCCTTTTCTCGTATAGCCTACTGAAAAAAATGTATACATTAAATGTAAAAATATTCTGACTTCATAAAAATGTTTTCCTATGTCCTGCCAAACTTCACATCAGTTCCTAGTTTGACTACTACAAACTTTTATACTGTACTGTGCATACACTGTTACAAATTCATGGATTTCAAGTTTTATACTTCAAGTTGGACAAGAAACTGGTATAACACCGACTTATGAAATTAGCCTTTGGTAATAAAAAATATAAACTTGTGTAGGAATACCAAAATTAAATCTACAACGATACAGTATGATGCTGTTAAAATCTGAACCAGTTGAAAAAAAATCAAGCAGAAAATAATTGGATGCTAGCCATCTTGCAACCCAGGTGGGGGCGACCTGACAAAGAAACTTGCACCACCATTTTCCCAGACATACCAACACCACAGCTGATAAATTAGACACGTGCAGCACTTGGGTATCCTTATTGAGGAAACATTTCACCACAGTGGCTTCATCAGTTCTACAAAGGAAGGGGCTAAAAAACGAGTTTGAGGGAAACATTTCCCTCACCTGATCGTTGGGCATCCATAATCTTGAAATGAAACAGCATACGTGGAAATAGCCTTATTTCCGAGCAGGAGAGATGCGCAGTCGTAGTGGATCACATTTGTCCCAAAGTGAAGTTGGGCAACCAAGGGGTAGGGAAGGGAAAATTCCCTGATTAAGACCCCAAGAGTTGCTGTTCAGATAGGAAGTAGTGAATGGTTCAAGAACCGACAAGTTTAAATTAGACATGTACAATTGGATTTTTTAGTGAGAAAAGTTTCCCACGTGGCAAACGTTATATGCCTAGGGTATGAACTACTTCGTCACACAGCTGTTTTCTTTTCAAGTTTAATGAACTGCCCACATCAACTCCAGGCTGAGGGACCGAACCTAAAACTACTCCTGTTTTTTAAAACCCCCTTCCTTTTGCATAAACTGATGAAGCCACTGTTTTTGGGCGAAACTTTTTTCCTCAATAAAATCCCCAAAGTTTGCTCATTTTTTAAATTTTATCAACTTGCGGTTTTTTAAACCATTCACTACAACGCTACAGCCCCAAGATCCTCTCCAAACTGAAAATCCCCCCCCCCCCCCAGAGAGCAGGCACTGTACCCCCCACCTCGGGGACCCTAGTTTAGCCGCGGTTTCCGGGAATCCCTTCAAAATTGTTCTTTGTTTAAAATCCAAAGAAAATCATAAAATCAAAAACCCCCCCCCTCTCCATCTATCTTTTTCACACATTCTGATGAAATCTTAAAAACCCCTTTAAAACAAAAGTTTCCTTTACTCCCCTCCCTCTGACCTTTCCTAGACAACCATACATTTGTCTTTTACTCAGAAAGGGCATTTTAATTTTTTTTTTTTTTAAACTTTTTTGGGGTCAGGGGGGTTCCCTTTGAGTCCCTTTTTTATCACCAATGATGCAGCAGGGGGAAACAACCTCAACACGTGCTTGAGGGTTTCTAAATGATGACTTCACTGTTCCCTTAAGACCTTTTCCATCCCTTTGGCTTTCATGATGCTCACCAACCTTCTTTGGTGAAGACCCAGGGACCAATTTTTGGAAAAGAGAAAGGGGGCGGCCTCTCTCCTCCAACACACCGCAAACACACTGAAAATTTAATTTAAAGTAAATATCTTCTGGGGTATACTGCTAAATTTTTAAAAACAAGATTTTATTTTCATATTACAGTTAAGGACAAAAATTTACAGTATGCCTTGATAATCCCTCTCCCTTGCCCCAAATAATACCGGATACAATTCCCAAAATTTTAACCTAACAATTACAAAAACTACCTATCAAAAGTTTGGGGGACTTCACAGACTTTTTAATGATAATCTTTTTTTCAAGTTAAAAAAAATTTAAAACCCACCTCTAAAATTTGGGCCAAGTTACAGGAGGTTCATAGACCAACGACAAAAAAATTAGCAACCTTCATATACAGTATAATTTTTATGTCCACTAAAAGGGAAATCCAAAATTTTTCCCTCTTATCTCTGCCCATCCATAAATCACATATTTGACATTAGCAGAAGTCCTCTAAACTCTCATTAAAATAAAAACCCCAACAAGCAGGACGAAATATTTTAAAATGAAAATTTTCCACTTATCTAAATGCAAGCCCAAAATGTGAAGTAAAGTTCTGCAATAATTATGAAAAATCAATTAAATGTTACACACAGCCAAAAAAAGAGAGGGAACAAGGGGAAGATGCAATAAGTATATTTTCTGAATTACTCCCAAGTGACTGTCCTACTTTTTTGCCCCCCCCCCCCCCCTTTTTTTTTCTCTCCTGTGTCATCATGCTGAACTTTAAATTGGAGATTTTTCATAAGCATTGCTTTTCCCATTTTCAGTTTGCATCCCGATGAAGATTAAGTACCCCCCAGGGTAGCAGGGACTTCAAATTTTGAAAAACCTGCTTTATTGGGGTTGATGTCCATCTTTTTTCTACATGAAGGCCCAGAAGTTACACAAAATTCTGTAACAAGAAAATCATGACTAATCGTCATGTGATCAAAAAATGCGAAGGATATTGTCTATAGTTGGGGTTTGATGCACTATTGCGTCATTTTAAACAGTAACACACTATAATCTTAAAATTTCACTAGTACAGAGGAAAGAGAAAAAATTTATTCTGGGTTTGCAGACAAATGTGAACAGTGTTTTTCAGTGGTTTATGAATTTTTGGTTTATATTAAGCACACAAAAAATAGGACCCCCAAGTTTTTTTTTCAACTTAACATTCCTTGATAAAGCGACGAATATACGCACAGTTTTGGTCTTCACAGAATGGACAAAAAGACTAGAAAACAAATCTTTTCACATGGATAGAAATGAGGGCATGAATTTACAATCTGGAAAGGGACAGAATGGAGGGGGAGGGGAATGGCAGAAATAAGAAAAGGGAAGAAGTAATAAAGGTAAATAACTTCGAAAATGTTTAACCAAGACAGGGCTAAGCAATGCATTAAAATTTTTAAAAAATTTAGGCTTAAAAAGTATAGAACATTTAATGGGTTGAAGGATGAGTGAAAAACTCCTAAGCAGCATTATTGAAGAAAGAACCTTAGGGAACTTTTCGAAGGCTAAACAGGGACACAAGTGGACGAGAAAAACCTGCCCACATGGGGCCCAAAAGCCATGCATGTTCCTTTAAAGGTAACTATTTGGGCCCGGAAAGGGGCCCATAACATGTTTTTTTTTCATTTTTCCATTATTTAGATTTAAATTGGGGCAGAAAATTTTAGAAAAATTTCAGCTTGAGCAATTGCATAATATCAAAACTGGCAAACCACCACCACATCCATCATTACCTCATCAAAATTATCAGGGGATCCCTCACCCCACAGTCTGCCAAAAAACATGAACCTTTAAATTTTAATTTTCTGTCTTGCAAAATAAGTACAATACAATAATTTAACGAACCCGTTTAGCAATTTTTGGGTTTAAAGGACAAACGGCTGACCTATGTGAAAGTTACAGCAAGGGTGTTAATACAGAATTATGATTTTTTTTTGCAAAAAAAATGTTTTTCCCATAATTTTTTTTAAGTCAAAGTACAGAACTTTCCCCATAGGAAAGTTATCAATTGATGACTTGGGAAGTCAATTACATATTTAAAAATTTGTTTACTTTATGGGGGTGGGGGCACTAAATCCCAAAAAAGCATACAGATGTGCTGACAGATAACTTTCAAAACCAAAAATAGTAGCTTCAATTCCTTGTATCAAAGATCCTTACAAGCATCAAGGTCCTTCTTTAAAAAGGGAATTTTAAAAAAAAACACAAGCAAAAAATGAACCTCATTAAATTTTTTACTAAATCACAAAGATCGAACCCCCCTAGGGTAATTTAAATAAAAAATCACATTTTAATTTAATTATGAAAACTTGCAGGGGTTTGTGTTTAACAGACCAAAAGATTAATTTAAAGGGGCACTGAAATAGGGCCCACTGGGTTTTGTTTACAGATCCACTCTTCCCCAACCTTTTTCCCATTGGGCCAAAATATGATGTTTGGGAACTTTAATAAGAGGGATTTTAGCTACTTTAAGTCTGACAATAATTCAGCTTTCCGTTAGGCTTAAAATGAAAAAAAACATTCCTCTTAAGGGGGTTAAAAGGAAAGAAGATATTTTTTTTGTCCCCTACAGGAAACTTCTTTGGTAAACAAACCTAACCAAATAATCCAATAAAAGAAAAAAAAATTAGGTTAGATTAGGATGGGTTACAGATACACTGCTACTTCTTGTAGCTAAAAGGTTCTTTATTCTATGTACCTAAAGTAAATCTCTCCATTCAAGAAATCATTAAAAAGAATTTATATAAAAAATCTAGAAGCCAGTCAATATGAAGCATATTTTAAACAGTTTAGTTACCCCAATGGAAACAAGTCAGACTTGTTTGGGTTATGCTCAGTAATTTACTGATAATTGTACTTAGTGTGCACCTGTGCCTAAATAAACTTATAATTTTTTGTTATAGCTATTTTGTGTCCCATGTGCCTCCTAGTGACTATACTACCGCCCGTCCCGCAGCTTTTTAACAATGGCAAATAAGGTTATTCTGGTATACACAAATAGTTACAGAGATTACCGTACATAACAGCATGTGTAGAGATCCTAGGATAACCCAAAGTTTTATTAAAAAATCACCAAACATAAGTTACGCTTTATGTACAATCAATAGCAAGGTTAAGATTGTTACCGCGCGCTAACAAGCGGTCCCGCGTGGACGCTCGGACACTAATAACGGCTTTACGTCCAAATTATTTCTTGGCTACTATTAATTATTTCTTGCGATTTCTGGATATAATAATAAACTGTGCTGGTTGTTAGTTGCAACATCTGGCGTAGTTAGACAAGGACTGCTAACAAAGCTATACTCACATCTAGCCTAACTAGCTATGCCAAACAATATTTCTTTAAATTAAAAAAACATATTACTTTAAATTAATTTGCAAATTTAATTGTAATAAAAGAAACCCGCGAGTTGAAGCACCAGCTTCACATAATATATACTAACAAGTACTCTTTCCTTTCTTTCCAAATGCATGAAGTGTTAGCCGCATCTAGACCAACATGTACACTGATGGACATGCACTGACAAATAAGAGTACATTAATATGGCTACCTTACCTTAGAGGCCCGGACGGCTGAGCCGACATGATACACCATCTCATGTATCGTACAATAACACAAGAATCTCAAGTTTACCGGTCTTGATCTCCGAGGGATCGAATTTAGCAGGCATTGTGGAAGGTTATGAGCACACAGGCGGGCAGGATGAGTGAAGACAGGTGGTGGATGAACTCAGATGAGAACGACCACAGTAGTTGCACCGTCGTGAGCTACAGCAGCCACTACAAGGACCACCACCTGCTGCTGCAATAATATTATTCATCCACTGGCAACTCACACCACTAACTCTCACACCTTTCATAAACTAAAATATCCATCTATGATAATTTCGGTCAGTGAATACTGATATATAGTTGACAAAAAAGACTACTTTGAAAATAAATCAGGTTCTTAAATACTTCAATATTTTTATCGAACGAAATATTTCATATTATGGAGTTTATTCTCAAAAATTATATTGATATATATTTCAAGTTCAAGAAGCAACACATTTATTTACTTTATAATTCTCTATTATTTTTTCTTTGAGTAAAATTATATACTAAATTTTAAATGAGTACTAATTTATTATTCGTATAATTCGCTGTACAAAATAAACTGACAACTTTCACTAGCGGGCTGCCACCTTTATCAAAAAATACCCAGAAAATACGTATTTTTTCTGAAACTCGTTTTAAAAACTTGTAATTAATTATGTTTTTTTTGTTATCTTATTAGTTTTAAAGAAAACCCGACTGTGAAAAAGTACAAAAGTTATAATTCCCCCAATGGAAATAAGTTTTTACTTTTTTGGGGGGTTAACTTAAAAAAAAAAATAATAATAAAATATCTTATTTCTACATGTAAGTTTACCGTCCTACTGACATACTACTATTAAAAAGTAGCTTGTTATGCAGGCTTAGGGGCAAATTAGGTCAGTTTGCCCAGGTGCGCCCCCCCATCAACTAACACCCGGGTCCCCATTTTCAAGGGTAATTAGATAACCGGGTAAAAAAACCCCCAATGCTTCCCCCTCCCCGGGAACGAACCCAGACCCTCGCCGTTGAAGCAAAAGTTTAGCCACCGGGCAAGGGGGTAATTTACTCTACTTTAAATTATATTATGATATGTGTTCAACGGGGGAAAAATTCGTTACCCCGAATGGTAAACATAAAATTAAAAACTTCATCAGGTACAAAACATTTGGGCCCAAAAAAAGAGCAAAAACCCCACGTCAAGACCTGGGAGGATCATGTGGAGGATTCACCTTCAAGGACCAAAACATTGTATCAATCAAATTGCTAAAAAATGACGGTGGGATAATGGAACCTTCAAAACTAGGGATCCCAAGCCCATAAAGACATCTTGGGGTCGCTTATTCTATCTAGGCTGGATTTTGCTGCACCTAACAGCACCTTTCAAGGCAGGTGAAATTGCTGCCCTAAAAAAATGTTCTCTCCCCCCTGCGTTCCGGGAGACGGTTCGGGAACTTAAGCGCCCCCAGTAATTGAGGTGTTTTATCTCGTTATGCGCGCCGGAAAGGTTTTCCTGTACATTTCTGGTCGAAATTTCCCTCCCCTTGAAAGGTGCTGTTGTGTGAGCAATATTCCAGCCTAGATAAAAACAAGCGCCCTGAAGAGTTCATCAAGGGCTTGGCATCTCTATTTTGAAGGTTTCTTTCCATCTTATTTTTCTGGCAGTGCGATTGATACAATTTATGTTTCCCTTGAAGGCGGACCCTACCCAGTACCCGGTCTTTGACGTTGGTTTTTCCTCTTTTTTGGGGCCGGAATTTTTTTGCCCCGGGAAACCCCAGGTACTTGTGAATTTTTAAATTTTTCCTCATGTTTACCACATCGGGTAATTGAAATTTCTCTCGGAAAACTTCATATTTTTTCTGCCCCCCATTAAAAATTTTAAAATTTAATAGTTAAAGAACAAATTTAAATGGGCATCACCCACCGATGGCACCCAAAAACACACACACGCACACACACACACCACACAACAAGGGCATTGCCCGCTTGACATTTTAATTTTTTATTTGCCCCCCCGACCCACCTGGGGGCGGTAGTAAAAAATTTTACAGAGGTACATAATGGGTCCGGGGACTGGACCTCAAATTTTGTAGCTGAGCAAGTTACAAAGGTAATGAACTCCAGGTAGTATGGTCACAATCATGACCATTACAAAGGTATTTGCCTCATGCTTTTTGCCTGGGTTGTGCTGCCACACGCCCCGGGTTTGGAGGCTTCCCTGCGCAGTTTTGATTTTAAAAAAAGTGGCGCGGATGTCAAAAAGGCGCGTCAACACTGTTGTTTTGATTTAGTGCGGGGTGAAATTTACCCCTCAGTCCGACAGGTGCTTCTATTTGATTATTCGGGGGAACATACGGCATTGTGACAAGATTTGTAGGGATATGCTAAAAGGGGCTTCCCGAATATTCGTTAAGCTACGGCGGCAGTTTGAGCGCCTGGTGAGCTATAAAGGGGGCTGTTGGGGCGTAAACTCGGCAATCGAGTTCGTTTAATTGACTTTCGCGACACAACCTTTGAAGGTACGCAACGTGCCTTTCGAAGTGACGGGGCAGATATGGGGAACGTTTTTGAACTTTTGGTAGTGCATTGGCAAGGGGCAGGTCCGGGGTGGAGGGGGCGTCCCGGGGGCGGGCCGGAGGGTAGTTAAAACCTAAAGATGCGCTGAGGCATCCATCCCGTGTTTGTCACCCCTGGACGACTTTGGACGAAGTGAGGGGTATTCGGGGGGAGGAAAGCCTGCAGGTTGTGGTGTTTGACCATAGGGCGACAGTGTGAGAGGCAGCAGCAACGACGGGTTTGCAGACAAAAGGACGGAGCGAGGGCTGACCCAAGGGGGGGTCCCTGCCACGGGACGCCTGAAAAGGGGCCCATAGTTCGTCTTGGAGTGGGGGTGGAGAGAAGTTCCCGAGGGTGGGGTCAGCCCATCGATCCCTGTAAAATTTACAGTCTCCGCTTTGGGGGAAGGGGAAACCAAAGTTGAGTGGGGGAACGAGCAGAGGATGTGGCTCTGGAGCATTGAGGGAAAATTTTTTGGGAACGAAGGGCGGGAGTGATGTAAAAATCGGTGGTGGGACCTGGGGAGGTGGGGGACGAGGGAGACAGCATGACTGCAGGTGCCTCTTCTACGGAATGGTGACCGTGGTCGGGGGGCGGCGGAGGTGCATTGTGGGGCATCCCCGACCAGCCCATGGATGCGAGAGTGTTCGGCGGAGAGGGGCAACGCACTCTGTTTCCGTGATGTCTTGCCCCCGGCGAAAGACCGGGAAAAACCGGGGCTGATGTGGTGGGGGAGGCCCAAGGGTGTGTGGTCAGGTGTTCGCCCGGGGAGGGAATAGAGCTCATGGGGTGGCATGGGGGGGAAAAAATGGAAAGGCGGGACGTTTTAAAAAGGAGTTACGGGCAGGTGTAAAACCCCCTTAAGAAGGTTTCGGTGTTGACTGTAAATGTAAATGGGTTGTGTATGAAGTAAAGCGTTTGGGGGCCCAGGGTTTCGAGGCTCACCCATAGAATTGTATTCATGCAGGACATAACTTTAAGGGGGTCGGATTTAATGTGGAGGGATATCGTGGTTTGTGGCATTCGGCCCGTTTAAAAAGGGGGGGTTTTGGGAATTCTGATTGGGGACAACCCTTTTGTAATTAATGTGGGGGAGGGAGGAGGGTGGGTTTTTCCCCGGGTGATGGTGGTGGAGGGTGAGCGATGGCAGGGGGTTTGTGTGTATGCGCCGGGGAGCGTGATTACGGGTGAAGAATGAATTTTGGGGGTTTTTTGGTTTTTTATTTGAGATCTCTTCCCTCGGTAAAAATCATGGGGGGTGTTTGGAATTGTATTCGTGAAGGGTGGAGCACGGGGGGCAGGGGTTTTTTGGGGTTGCCTAAGGGACTTTTGCTGGGGGGGGGTTTAAGGGATTTATTGGAGGGGGGGCCCCCTAAGGGTTTTGAGCATACGTTTCATAGACGGGGTAGGGGCCAGGTCGATGGTTATATGTGACGAAAGTGGGGGGATGTGTGTGCTCGGGGAAGCTGTTTCCCGGGGTCATAGAGCTGTTTATGGATTGACTTGGGCCCCGCTTACCTAGAGGTACCAGGGTTTTGAATTTAAAATTGAGATTTTGGGGGTGGAGGAGGGGGGGTTAATTTTAGGACAATGTGGGAAAAAATTTGTGGGGAGAGGGTAGGGATGTGGGTGCTTGCGGGGGTGGTGGGAGGGGGTAGTAAGGAGAGGTCCGGCATTTTTATTGCGAGGGGAAAGTACCGGGGTTGGTGCGTACGGGTTGCAGCGTATTTCGAGGGTGGTTGAAAAAATTTTGTTAAGAGGGGCGTGCAGGCAGGGCGTATCCCGGGGGGAAATCGAGTTGTTAAAAGGGAAGGGATTCTGATTTGCAAATGATAGTTTTGATGCGGTGAGAGTGCAGGGGGAAATTGAAGGGGGGTGGGGGTGACCGCCTCGGCCTGTGTTTTAAAGGGGACAGAGGCAGCGACGTATGGCTTGGAAATTGATAGGCGGGTGGTAATGAGGACTTAGGGGGTTTTAAAGGGCGGGACTTTTTTAAGAACAACGGAGGCAATGAGTGTTTGTTGATAGGTGGTTTGGAAAAAAATTTTACTGGGTAGGGTGGAGGGGGGAGGCTTTCGGGGGGTTGGGGGAGAATATTTGTGTGCTAAGTAGCAGGATCGCTGGCGTTGGGGGGGGATATTGAAGAAGGGGGGGTGTGGGGTTTGGAAAGGGGGATGGCACGGGGAAGGCTCCAGGTCGGGAGGGTTTCCCTGCGAGTTTTATGTGAGCCATTGGAATGTGTTAAAGTCCTTCTTAGGAAAAATGAATCGTGAAAAGGGGGGGAGGGGGGGCAGGTTGAAAGGAACTGGGGTTTTTGGGTTTAGTGCCAAAAAGTAAAAAACAGACACGGTGCGGGACTTAGGAAAATATCTTGCTGGTGCTGTTTATAAGATTTTGCAAAAATTTTAGGAAATGGGTGAAGGTGTGGTGATAGAGTGGTTTTCGAAGGACAATTGGTGTGTCTGGGAGGGCGATGAAGGGCATATATTTTAAAAAAATTTTGTGGGAAGGGGGGAGGGGAGCAGGGGGGGGGGGTTTAGCGAGATTGGCAGCGGCGTATGAAGTGTAGAACGTGAGGTGTTGTGGTTTTTATTTGGAGGCGGGTTTTGGGAGGGGTGTCGTTGGGCAGAGACATTTTTATAAGGTGTGGGAGTGGTGAAAGTTAAAAGGGAAATTGGGGAAATGGGGGATCCATGGGTCGGGGTTTAGGGAGGGTTGTCCCCCGTCTCAATTTTTGTTTCCTGTTAACAGACCCCTTTTTATAGAAGTGGAAACGTGTATGGGGTGGTTGGGGAGTAGGAAGTGGGGTGCGGGAAAAATGGGTATGGGAGAACGAAATACTCGTGGAACGCAAGGATTTACGGCTTGGGGATGTTATGATAAATTTTCCGGGGTTACCGGGGTTTGAGTTTAAAGTGGGAAAAAACAAATTACTGGGCTTAGGTTGGGGGGGGAAGAGGAGTTGGGGAAGGAAAGTACGTTGGAAAATGGTGGACAGGTAAAAGGTGTGGAATAGTGTATAGGTAGTGCGAGAGAGGGGAGGTGGTTAATTTTGGACTGTTGGGATCGGTGGTGGGGGGATTGGTGGGTTGAGACCAATCATTTGACGTACTCAGGTGCGATTGTTTTGGGAAAGTTTTTGTTATCAGTAAAGTCTGGCACGTGCTGCGGTATATCCGTTGAGGTCCGGGTTTACGAGGCTGTTAAAAAAGGGGGTTTTCCCTTTTTTTTGGGTTCCGGGGGTGAATGGTTGGTAGGAGTGTGGTTACTTTACCCGGGCACAGGGGGATTGGGGTTATTGATTTCGGTTAAGAGTAAGTGCTTTATTTTAAGTGGGGGTTACGCCCTGTGCGGGGTCATCAGGGGGGGGCGTGAATGCTTGCGAAAGGGCGAAAGTGGTGGGGAGGTCGGAGATGAAGTGTGTGAAGACTGTTTGGGGGGTTGCTGCATGTACGGGACCCCCCTAAAGTTCAGTGGGTGTTTTGGAGGTGTTGTAAGGGGGAAGGTAGGTGAAGGCTGAGATATCACCCTATTATGGTGGAAGGAAAAATGGGGAAAGATTCGGTTGATGCCGTGCGTCCAAATTGCGAGAGGATTTTTCCGTTTTCCCATGGATATCGTCGGGTGTGACTTAAGGAAAGGGGTTGATGGTGGGGGGCGTTCGGGTGTGCGGGGAAAGAAAGGGGACTGCGTTTCATGTAGTGTTTTTTTGTGAAAATTTGGGGGGTATCAGGGAAAGGGTGGGTAGGTTCTGAGGACAGTGGGAGGGGCGGGGTATTAGTATTGAGGGCGTTAAGTTTGGCGTGGGAGGGGTCGAGGCGCTTGAACTGCATCACATATAATTGCGGGTTTTTTTTTTTTCTGGGCAATGGAAGGAATGGGGATTGGGAGGTGCCAAAAGGGGGTTGGGGGGGCCATTTTTAAATTGTGTTTAAAAGGGAATATATGGGAAATCGCTGGGACCAGCTTTTCAGCGGGTACCCTGTTGAGTTGAGGCATTGTTAAAGTTGTGAAAGGGGGGGGGGGGGAGTGAATTTCAGGGGATGGGACGGGCTTGCTCCGGGTTTGGGGATGCACAAGGCGGGTTTTCTGTGTGATCTGTGAAAAGCGGGGTTTAGGGGGAATGGGTTGTGTGAGTGGATGTGGGGGTGAAGTTTTGTTTATAGAGTCTTAAGTCGAGTTACTGCCTTCTTTTTTTGTTTAAGTACTTGATGACCTTTCGGCTTGGCCCGGGAAACGGGTTTTTGGTTTGTCCGAGCATTTTATTGCTATTTATATAATGTGTATACCGTAATGAGTGCGGAATGATTTGGCTTTTTCTAGTTTGGGCTGACGTAAGATTGGGGTAAGGCGAGATTACTTTGTTTTATCATGAGATTTGATGTAGGGTTTTTTCGGTTATCGATTATTTGGTTTGGGTTTTGAGTAACCCATATATTTATAATTTATCATACTATTCTTCTTATTGTATTTTTTGTGCATTGGGAATGTCCCGATATTATGTAAAAAGTGTATACCCAAAGGGGTTATGGTTTTTTTTATATTATTGAACCTGCTACGGGTCACCTACTGTTTTTTTTGTTGTTGTTCTTGTGACATAGGGGTTTAAAAGCCCATTTTTTTTAATGTTAGTTTTGCACAAGCGATATTTTTAGTATAATTGTGTAACCCCTTTTGTTTGTTAATATTGTGTTTATTTGCTATTTTCGTTCTGAAGATTTTTTTCAAAATGTGTTTTTATACAATTGTACAAACCCAGTTTAAAGGGTTTTTTGTTTGCTATGTATTGTATTTTAAAATAAAAAAAAAAAAAAAAGTTTCAAAAGGAATTACGAGTACGGGTACATAATTCCAGGGACGGGGCCCAAAGTTCTGATACTGAACAAGGTAAAGCCCAAAGACCCCAAGACAAAGGAATGAATCATTAAGTAAATTTAATTATTTGTTTTAATCTAAAAAAATGAAAAAATTTAGAGTAAAAATTCACGTCCCCACCCCGTCACAATGTAATGAGTTTTTTTTATGTTTTTATTTTTATTTAAAAAAATTGGTACAATTTCTATCACAATATATTTCCATCAACAGTAAAAAAATACAAAGAAAGTGCCACTCTATATCGTAGACCCATCCGCAAAAATAAATGTTTTATGACAGAGGTCTTAAACAAATTTAAAAATATTGAAAATGACAAAGAAATGGTCAAACTTTACAAAGTCGCTTTCAACATAACCATCACATGTGCACAAGTGTGAAATTGGGAAAAAAAATACTATACAAACAATTTTAAATCATGCCCCGTAAAAACCCCCAAGGATGGACCAATGGTGAACCCCTTCGTTGTAAAAGCTACGAAAAACAAATGCTCCAACATCAGCTACAATATACAAAATATGTCCTAGGAGCCAATGCAAATATCAAAAATACCACCCCAATCGGCAAAACTGCATGACGGATCACCCCCCCTTAATCAGACAAAACTTAGTCACAAAGTACGGCAAAGTACCAATTATGCTCCGGGCAACCCTGCCTACCCCCACGGGAAAAAACCACAAAAAACACATAAACCCTCCATCCCCTGCTGCACCTGGCCAGGTTATCAGCGGGCACGCAGTGCCTCCACATGCAATCAAAACCATGAACAAAACTCCCAAGCAAAAGGGGGCCCCCCCCCCAGGAAGGGCCCCAGTGCCCTCGAAACATTGGTTTTTTGTGTACCCCATCAAAAATAAAACGCATACACCATGCTCCCAGGAGTAGCCAGTACTGGAAACTCGCCCCCCAACATCACAGAAGACCGATTACCACACATAATAATTCTCACTTGTACCCAAAACCATCCCCTTTCCCCCTCAATACAAGACCATACACACACACACAAACCCCCCCCGGGGAAGACCACCCACCCCATCCCCTGAACCCTTCTCCCTTACTGCCCAATAAAATCCTCACCCTTAAACTTGATAGCCCCAAGGGAAAATTTGCTCCCCCCATACCCATAAAAAGGCTTGGTTTCTACACGTGTACAAAAAAGATCGCCGCCCAAAACCCCTTTCCTGCACCCCCCCCGCCTGACCCTCATCACCCAAACAAAACAAAAACCAATAGGTAAGCCATATTTGCTGCACAGGGCCCCCCACCCCTCCCACATCGGGAAATCAATGCCCACAAACGAAATCCCGCCCCCCCCCTGTTTACCACCTTCCCCCTCCCCTCCCTTACTTTGCCCCAACCATTCGCAAAAATACGCTGCATGGAAAAACTGTGTTCTCACTCCAAAACCCCCCCCAAAAACCCCCCTTTCCCGTATCCCCTGGTCTCTGAGAACCACCCCCGAGGGGAGGATACCATGGAGAAATTGAAATAAGCTCCCTCTCCTCACCATTGCATAGCCCCGCACAAAAATACCCCCCAAAACCCCCATAATCGGGTACACCCCTTCCACTGTCGCCCCTCCCTCAACCCACCGCTTTCTAAAAAACTCCCCCCTGCATACGTGTAGATCCCTTGCTACAAAAGCACCTGCAAAATGTTATCACATGATGCAGGTCCTTCCCCCCCATTCTTTTAAATTTTCAACAAAAAAGGGAACCCACCCCCTTACACCCCACTCAGAGGGAACCCCCCTTTCCAATACACTTTAATTTTACCCCTTTAAATTAATTTCCAGCCACCTCTGTGCACTGGGAAGTAACAAACCCCTCTGCAAGCAATCACCCCCAACCCCAAATAAACTGAAAGACTCTCCCCAACAATGTCCCGATATCCAATTGCAACAATGAGTACATTGCAGCTACATGCCGAATTTTACTATACAGTAAAACACTGACCACAAAAACCCACTGATGAAGTGTTAGATGACCCGGTCGCAACCCGTCCAACCTGCCAAGCACTCATGCCACTACACTCCTGAATTAACCATCCTGGCTTGCTGCACATCCTCATATACTCAATCCCACAAAACTTAACATGATCCAAGACACACCACTGCTCGCTACCACCCCTCCCACCCTCCTCACCCAATCCCCCAACCCCATTAACTTTGACTTCTCCACATTCACCCACATGCCTATAGCCTCTCCAAACAGATCTACAATCTCCACCCCACCCACCTAACCCTTCCCCCTCATGTACGAGAATCGTCATGTGAGCTACGTAACCAATAATTCCCGGCACACTTCACGCTGCCCACTCCTCTTCCCCCTCACACACGTCTCCACCACTCTATTAAATGGGTCCTGCAGACATGCAGAAAGTAATAGGGACAAAGGACATCCCTGCTGCAGACCTCTGTCCATCAGGATCCACTCCCCCACCCTCCCATTCACCTGCACCCGGACACCCATCCCATGATACAATGCCCGCACCCATTACACAATTTCATCCTCAAACCCCTGCCTCCCCATGATCCACCATAATGCCTCCCTCTCAACACTATCATATGCCAACCTCCAGTCCAAGGCCAACACCCCTCCCCCCCCGCTTCCTGCACACTCTCAACAAACCCCCAAATCACCCCATACCCTTCATACATTGTCCTCCCTGGCACCCCATATTGGCCCCTCGCAACTACCCTATCTATCACACATTTCAACTGGTTCCCTAATATTTTAGTGAATAACGTATAATTAGTGCATAGCAAAAAAATAACCCTATAGTCGCTCACTGTGCATGGACTGGCCACCTTCAGGACCAAGACCACCACTGCCGTCACCTGCAATGCCCCTAACTCACCCTTCTCCTTCATTGTATTCAACAGCTTCACAAGAACCCCTTGAGTAGTCCCTAATTCTGTATATAGAACTCACATGGCAGACCGTCAACATCCAGGGCCTAGCTCCTACTCATGCCCAACAATGCCCGCCACACCTCCCCTTTGTCTATGTCCCCTCCCAGTGCCAGATGATCTCCCTTACCCAGAACACTGGCCACCTGCCCCTCCAACTGCTCTAATGCCCCCCTGTCACACCTACACTCCTCAAATAAGTCCCAAAACCATTCATCTACGTAACGACCCATCCCTTCCGTTGTACAGAGCACCTGCCCCACACAGTACCCTCCTACCTCTGCATGCACTAACAAATGTTCCATTTCCAAGGCTGCCTGATGCCGCTGCTGCCCCCGCAGAACACATGCTGATGGTCTGTCACCCAACAACACCCCCTGTCAACCCACCCTTTACCCACACCGCATCAAACCTCGCATTCTGCAATTCCCTGATGTCTTGCTTCAGCCCCTCAATTTCCTCTACAGGATAGCCTCCACCCCCCACTCTTCTCCCATAACAATCCTGCAACCCCATCTTTATATACTGTATAAGCCCAAAAGACATCTGAGCCTCCCCTTGTCCTGATGAACATAATAACCCTGAATCCTTCCCTTCACTGCTCCATCCCACCATGCCAACAAATCCCCTACAGCTCCTGCCCCTGGCCATAACCCCTTCCACATTCCTGCAAACCCCTCCCTCCCCTCCCCTTCCTTAACAAGCCTAACATTCAATTTCCAATAGCTCCGATGCCTCCTTGGCAACTCGTCTCACCTCAATTCCATTAATACCGACCGATGATCTGAATATGCCACGTCCACTGCACACACCCTCTCTACCTGTGCAGTCCATGTTATGTACAGTCAGTCTAATCAAGCAGCATACTCTCCCCGCACAAATGTGTGCTCCACCTCCCACACTTCACCCCTAGCCACATCCCACAACCTCCCCTCCTGCAAAAGATCCCCTAGTACTACTGAGCAAAACCCCATCCCTCGGAGCTCCACATCTTTCCTGCACACCACACAATTCCAGTCACCCCCCATGACTGCCATGGGGGGAAGCGACCGGAGGTGATACACCAACACATCCTTTACAAAAGCATTCTTGATATGCCCATCTCCCTCTGCTGACCCATAGATGCACACTAGCGCCATCTTCTCCCCCATCCACAACCTGTCTAATCGCACAACATGCCCCTCCCCTCCTCACTGTGGTATACAACAAACGGGCTGTTCTCTGCAGCAGGATGGCAACCCCCTCTTTCAAGTGAGTCGAATGCGCCACAAACACCCAGAAACCATCCATTACCAACTCACACCCGGCTTTGTAATTGTGCTCTTGCATAAAAGCTACATCCGCCCCTACCTATGTAGAAAATCCGTGAACCACATTCACTTCACTCTATCTCTCAACCCATTTACATTCACTGACATACACTTCAGGCCAGCAGTACCTTGTTCTCCTTCGGCACTGACATGCCACTAGTTGCCTGCTGGCATCTGCCACCATGCTCACTACCCAACACAAAAAGACCTCCTTTAGCTGCCACCAGGTCCCTGGGCCCCTTAGGGCTGCCCTGTGCCACCTCTGCCCACACCTTGCCATGCCTCTGCGCCGGGTGAAGACGTCATCAGCGTCCGACAGCACTGCCGCCGTTTTGCATAACCTGCCCTCCGCTTCCATAGCCACCTCCAGAGGGCCTTCACTATGAACCACTGCCTCCACAATGAATACATCCACCCTGGCATCCTGCCCTCAACCAGCTTCACCACATCCTGTGACCTCTGACCAGACACGGTCCTCATTCACCACACCAGGAGTGTCCAACAAACCATGCAGCACTGTCGCTAACGTGTCCTCCACCACTCTCTCCTCGAGTGTCGCCCTCCACACCCTCCAGAACTGGGCATGCTAAGGAAGACTCCCAGGAAGAGTCACACATGTCCCTTCAAGTAGCTTGTCCAACTCCACCTCTGCACTCCACGATGAATGTCATCTAACGTGCACCTGACTCAGGCACAACCATCACCTCCTGGAGGGGCCCCCCCCAAAGGGGTTCCCCACATCCACCCATGGTAAAACCACACCAGTTGGTGGGCCCCACAAGGTACAAGTCAGAGCGCCCCCCATAAGAAACCATCATGTTCAAAAAATATCCAAAAAAACGTCGTGGTATGGGGTGTTTCAATTTCACCAGGGGTGGGTCTTTCGGGGGGGCCGCCAAATTTGTCCCTCCCCATTCCCACGGTTGCCCGGGGACGTTAAAAACAATAAATTAAAAATTCAAAGTTTTTCTTTAAGGGGTTTACAATCGATTTACAAAAATTTTTTTTTTTTAAATGTAGTAAAAGGGATAAGGGTACCATAGAACCTTAGCAGGTAGGCATTTCGGGCAGACTTAGTTTTATTTTTAAATTGTAAAATATTACAATTATGAGGTAAGTTGGTTTATGGCAAAGGACAAAATTTTTTTGTGAGTTTAAATGTGAATGCTTTTGTTTTGGCACAGTACAAGTTTCAGTATTGGGTTCACAGGTTCATTATTTTAAGTTGGATTAATTTTTCTTTTTATGGTAAAATGAGGAGTGGTAAGTGTGAACCCCCAGGGGGGTTTTCGTGTTTTATTTGAAGGGTGTATCAGGGATTAAAGTGTTTTTAAGGGTGTTTTGGGGTATGATGTGTCGCGTTCTGAGTTCTCAGGTGGGGTATTCCAGATTTAGGGCCTTTGACATCATTAAATTTTTGTGAAGGTTTTGGGGAACACGGGAATGGTAGAGATGTTTGTGTTGGTGTTATCCCTGTGGGTTTGCCCACAACTATCAAAAAGCTTTTGGTAAAGGTTGATATTAGAGTTTAAGGCCCTGTAATGAAATTTGCACAGTAGAAATGGGATTACTGGGGGAGAAAAGTTTAGTCTATAAAGAGGGGGGGGTGTTGCCAGGAGGGGATTTGTGATTTTTCTTACTGCAGCTTTTTTTTGGGGTTATTTTTGGCTTTAGGTGTGTTGCTGCAGTTGACCCCCAAAGCACAATAGATAGGTGAGGTATGGAAAAAATAAGTGAGTGGTAAGTTAAAGGGGTTTTTGGGCAGTAGAAAACGTATTTGGAAGGATCCAAAACCATTTTGGGGATATTTTTTTGGTTATATGCGGATATGGGTGCGAAATTCGGTTTGTTGTCAAGGTAAAAAGCCTAGGAATTTGCCCCTTAAATTTCTGGTAATTAAGTGTTGTAAATCTTATTTTAATTTTGTGCATCCCCTGCTCTGCTACCAAACTAAATATAGTGTTTTGTCGGGTTTTAAGCGTAAGTTTATTGGCTGTCCCCAAAGCGATATTTTAATCATCTTCATCACAATGGTGTTGGGGTGGAAAATTAGGGGAGAGATGACTAAGCGTGATCGCAAAGAAAAGGGGTTTTTTCAGGTGGGGGTTTACGTTTGGAAGGTCTTTGATGTATATGGGGAAGAGCGGGGGCCCAAGGAACTTCCCTGGGAACTCCAGATAAAGTGGCCGTGTTGCTATGCTGTGTTTTTAAATGGGACACTGTACCTATTGAAAATGAAAGATTTGAATAAGCAGCGCAGGGCCTCTTATACCGAAAGATCTTTTTTGGGGAGTAGGATGTCGGGGGTCACTGGTAAAAAAGTTTTCTTAGGTCAAAAAAAATTCCTGGGATATTCCTTTTTTTCCCAATGCTGTGAAAAGAAATCTCTTTTTTTGATTGCATCATTAGTGCTTTTTTTTTTCCCGAAAAAATTGGCGGGGGTTGGTTGTTTTGACCCGTTAAAAATGAATACAGTTCCGGCACGGTTTTCAAAGATTTTGGGATAGAAAGGAATTTTAGTTTTGGCCTAAGTTTTTTAAAGTCTGTGGGGTCACCCCCTTTTATGATGGTGTAACCTTCCCATCTTGATATTTTTGGGAAAGGGTGTGTCTCTAGGACTTGTTAAAAAGTAATGAAATAGCATCGAGAGGACATGGGCCGCTCGCTTGTACATTTTATTTGGGTTGGGGACTAGCAATTCCCGAGTTATTTTTAAGTGATTTTAAAATCTCAGTGATTTCCGGGGGCCAGTTGGTGCAAGTGAAGGAATTGGGGAAATTCCCCCATTAGGGCCCCCGGCAGGGGCATTGGTATGTGGGATTTTACTGCAGATTAGATCCATGGTTGAAAAGAAGTCGTTTATCTTGTACTGTGTCTGATGTAGTGTGTTCATTGGGTTTAGTTGGGAAAATATTTTTGGGTTTTTCTCTTTTGTGGGCCCCTGAATCGGGAGGGTTTTCCAGGTCTTTTTTTTAATCCCTTGGTCTGTGAATTACTGGGTAGTAAGTTGTTTGGCTTTCTTTATTATTTGGTGGAGCTGTAAAATAGTGTTTAAGAATATCTTTGTGTTTAACCCCTGTCTATATTGTTTTTCATTTTGGGTGTTTCTTGTAAGGGGATTCAGAATGGTGCTGGTTACCCAGGGAACCAACCTTTTTGTTTGTGATCTTTTTTTTTTTATAGGACAATGTTTGTTGTATAGTCTAAGTAATTTTTTAAAGAAAAATGTCTGCCAGTCATAAATACCATTGGCCTTGGGAATTTTAGGCCCCCCCAGTTCTGGGTACTGTGAATTTCCTTATGGGGGCCTCGTCGGAGTCTAAATGAGACTTTGTTGATTAAGTGGTGGTTTTACTAATTTTTGAGGGGGAAGGTGGGTAGTGGTTTTTGGTGCTATCTGTGTTTACCCCTGTTTTTAAGGGGGTGTTTTTGGGTCCATATGTGGCTATTATGTTCACTTGTCTCAGTGAGCCTGGTGGTTTTTTATTTTTGGGTATGAGAAGTGTTTTGTTCATTTTGTTGATAAAGTTACGGTGATCATCGTAAAAGGTTGTGTTAAGTCCCCAAGCAAGGGAAAAAGGTGGGGGTTATTCATTTGTCTGTTTGTATTAGTGACTTTAATTTTCACTGAAATTTTGGGATGTTTGTGTGGGGTTTCCCGGGTAAATGGCACAAAATTGTTATGGGCGTCTTAAGGTTTTTTCAGAAAAAATTGCAAAATGTATTCCCCATATTATCCAAAGCAATGGTGCAGCAAGAAAATTGGTTGAGAAATTAATTGCAATACCCCCCCCCAATTTGGGTTTTTGGTCTGCATTGTGAATTGTGTGTACCCTGTAGAGGGAAATATCTTTTGGTCTGTTTAAGCCAGGTCTCAGAAAGAATAATGCGGGAGAGGGTTTTGTGTTTCAAGGATGCTAGGATCATCTAGTGTTTGCTTAAGGCCCTGTGTTGTATTTAAGTACTGATAATTTTTAGCATTGTTTAGGTAGGGGGGGGGCTTGTGATGTGGAAAATAAAGGCAGTTACTTTCAATAGGTTTTTGTTGGGGCGTTATGGGGGTTTTAGATCGGGTCAACGTGTAATCTTCTATTTTTAAAATTATGGTTATTTATACCCGATTGTGTTTGAGTTCTAGTATTGATATTGTAGTGGAGGAAGTTTGGACAATTAACCCAGAGTATTTTGGTCTTTAGGGTAAGTACTATACACAAATAAAGTTGTGTTGTCTTGTGTTGTGCTGGTTTTGAATAAAGTACAACTAGGTATAAACTAGTAATAAAAAAAATAAAATTAAAAATAAAAACAAGACTCTCATTTGTAATTGCACTAAGGTTAATAATGACTTTTGTGGATTATGTTTTAGCTAGAATGAGTATAGTAAATAGGTTTAATCTAATAATATAAAAATACAATTAAAAAAGCACTGTCTCCACTAGAAATTGCACTTGGTCTAATATATGAATTTGGTTTTTGCTTTTTGAGTTGAATGAGTTAGGGTACAACTAAATTTAAATTTTAATAATAAAAAAATAAAATTAAAAATAGCACCATCTCTCATTTAATTGCACTAGGTCAAATTAGTGATTTGGTTTGACTATGATTGACTAGAAAGAGCTTATAAAAATTTACAATACAAATTAAAAATAGCACCAGTCTCTCACTATAATTGCACATGGTCTGTATGTGAATTTGGTATTGACTATGTATTGAGAAGAATGGCTAGAGTAAAACTGTGAGTAATCTAAAAATATAATAAAAAAACAAGACTCTAAATTTGAAATTTTGCACTAAGGTCTTAATAAGTTGTTTACAAGAATTGGGAGTAAAATTTAGTTTTTAAAATTTGACAGGATAAAAATAAAAATGGCAATGATGGGTTATTATGTGAAAGGGGTAGACAGTAAAAAAAAAGTTTATTTGAAAATACTGTTTAAAAAAGTTGGAATAAAAAGGTCAAAAAAAGAAGTTTAAAATAATTTGTCAAAATTTTTAAAGAAAATTGGGCAATAATGGGGTTTTAGAATAAAATTGGGCAATTGAGTATTTTTTAAAGTGAGGTAAATTTGAAACAAGTTATGGTTATTTAAAAAAAATAAGTGGAACAGTGATGGGGAAAGTTGTAAAAAAGGAGATAGACTGTAGATATTAAACACAAAAAGAATGGGGTAGAATGGTGTTGAAACAACAATGACAATAAAAAGGGGGGGGGTTTTAAAATTTGGGGGGGCCAAATTTATGACAAAAAACATACGGGGGGACTAGGGTATTTTGCACTTTACTCGTTTGTTGTCCAGCCCACTTAGGAATGTTTTAAGGTCTTTTCTGTAGAGAGAAATATCTCTTCCCGTGGGTTTTCCCAAACGCGATTTTTCCATCCCTCACAAAGCACTGGGGGATTTTTTGGGCATAGCGCAATTTTCTTATCTGTCGAAGACGTCTCAAAAATAAATCCATGGGCCTAAAAGATACATTCGCCCCTTTAAACCCAAGTGAAGTAACGAGACACATAAATACCGCACTGGGCACCCCAGGTTAACCCCCACCAACATCTTGAAATTTGTCCACTCCCCCTCAGACACCCGCCTACGAAGCTTAACAAAGACCCAATATCCCCTATTAAGGGCTACCCCATAGGTTTTCCTATCGCCACACCATAGGTGTCCCTGATGAGGCAGCAGTAGAAAAATTTTTGGAGTCAACCCCCCCCCCAACACTCTATACAGATGGTTTTTTTCCCCTTCCCCGGGACCCTGGGAAAAAACCCCTTGCGGGAAAGGCCGGCAGAGGGGTTAAAGGTTTCCCTCCCAAAGGGGCGAGGGGGTTTTTGGGGAAATTTTTAAATTTCTGGGTCAAACCCCCCCCCACCAACACACCAAAAAAAACCCCCCCAACACCAACACACACAAACACACACACACACCCAACCCCAAAAAAAACCCGGGGAAAGGCAAAGCAGGACACCATTAACAAAAGGGGGTTTTTGATGATAATCCCCCAAAAAACGCAGGAGGAAGAGGGGGGAAAAAAGGGGGGGGGGCGGGGAACCCCTTCTAGGGGCAAAAAGGGGTTTGCAGAAAAAAAGTTTCTTTAGGGGTTTTCCCCGGGGAAATTTATGAAAAAAATGGGGGGCCCCGGGGGGCCGGAGTTGGGGGGTGGGGGAAAACTGCCCCATTTTAAAATCCAATGAAAGGGGGGGGCCAGAAGAGGACCGTTAACCCCCCCCCAAGGACAAAAGGGGCCCCTAGGGGAGGACCCGGGTTTTTCTTTTTAAAAAAACCAGGGAAAAAACAAGGAGAATGGAAACCTGAAAAAAAAGGGGGGGTAAAAGGGGTTAAGAACTTCCGGGGGGGGGAGGGGCAAGGAAGAGAGAAAATTAAAAAAAATTGGCCAAAATGAAGGGGAGTAAAAATTTTCCCCGGGAAAAAAGGGAAAAAAAAACCCTGGACCCGGGGGGAAAAAAAAAAAAGGCAAAGGAGGAAAAATACAAACAAGAACCCCAAAAAAAGGGGACGACAGAGCCCGAAGGGGCACAGGAAAAGGGGGGCCCAGGAAATTTTAAAATGACAAACCGGGTAAAAAAAATTTGTTAAGCCAACGGAAACAAAAGAAGGGAACAAAAAAAGGGGAGACCACAAAAAAACAGGAGGGAGGGGATGAAAGGGGAAAAAAAATTTTTCTGAACGGAACCCTTTGGGGAAAAAAGGAGAAAAAACAATTTTTAGCAACGAAAAATGAGGAAGGGGTAAAAGAAGGACCTTTAACCCCAAAAAGGGAGGGGAACCCCCATGGGTTTAGAAAGGGGAAGATGGGTAAAACCCTTAAAATTTAAAAAACCCCCCCAAAGGGAAACCAGAAAATGGCATAAGTTTTAAAAAATTTTTAAAAAAAAACAAAAAGCCCCCAAAACAGGGCCCCTTTTGTTTTTTTAAGTCATGAAAAAAACGGGGAAGGGGAAACCCAAAGGGAAAAAAAGTTTAAAAAGAAAACCTTTTCTAAGGGAAAAAAAATTTTTTAAAAACCCCGGGTTTTTGAAAAAAAAATAAAAACGGGGAAAGGGGGGGGAGTTTCACCTAGACTTCGAAGCCTTTAAACCCCCCTTTGAAATTTTTTAAAGGGGGGCCGAAAAAGGCCGCAAAGGAAAAGAAACCGCGGGGCCCCGGCAACCCCTTTCATGGGGTTTTAAGGGGGCCCCCGGGGAGTTCTAGGAAGTGTTTTTTTTTAAAAAAAGGAAGGAAAATTTTAGGGGGGCCCCGTTCGAAAAAAATGAAAAAAGAAATTAAATAGAATGAGGAAACTCAAAAACCTGGGGAGGTGGCATGGGCCCTTTTTTTTCCTTTTTATCCGCCAAAACAAACTTAATTCAAGAAAAAAAGGGGGGTAGGGGTTCAAAAATTCCTCCAAGGGGAAAAACCTTTCCAAAAACCCCCACCGGGCCACCTCCAAAAAAGCCCTCCATCGGGGGCGGGGAAATTGGGGTCCCGTCCTTAAAAAAGTTCCCCGTACCCCTTTTTGTTGGGGGTTTGGGTTGGGGTGGTTTGGTGGTTGGGAAATACAAATTTAAAAGGGCCCCCAAAACTCGGGTCCCCGGGGGGGTTAAGGGAAAAAACCCGGGGTTTAGGACTAGGGGGGGGGAAAGATAAAAAATCAAGTTTCCGGGGGGGGGGACAAGAAGGGGTAAAACACGGGGGCAAGGGGGCCAAAATAAGTGACCCTTTGGGGTTAAAAATTTCTTCTCTTTCCCCCGGGGTCCTCTAAGTTAGGGAAAAAATCTGTTTTAAGGAGGGATTTCAAACCCCTTTAGAAAAATTTGACACTAAAGGGGGGGGAAAAGGGGTTGACCCCTGCACCCCCAAAAAAGGTGGTACTTGGGGGAAACCCCCCCCAACAAACAACCTGAGGGCCTTTAAACATTTTTCCAAGGATTGTGCAGAAATAAAAGGGGGCCTTCGGGGGGTCTAAATAAACAAACCTCGGGGGAAAAATAGGGCTGAAAAACCAGGGGCCCCCTACGACTTTACGGGGTCAGTTCGGGCCAAAATTTTTTTTTAAACAAACGCAGTGGGGAAAAAACTTAAATGTCCCCTTTCCATGGGTTAAAGTTGAATAAAAAAATCTAATGAGCAGGAAAAAACACCCCGCAGTTCCCAAAAAAGGAAATTTAAACCCCCCCAAAAAAAACAAATAAGTTGGGGAAGGGGAAGATGAGAAAAGTAATGGAACAAAACTAAACCCCGGGGAAAAAACCCGGGGGGCCCCAGCAATCCCAAGGGCAAACCCAAACCCAAAAAATGGAATTCAGGGTCCTGGGACCTAATAGCTTTGTTTTAAAAACTTAAGCACTAATGGATTTTGGGGATTTAGTATAAACCCGGGAACCCAAAACCCTTTAAGCAAACAAAAAAAGAAAATCAATTTAAAACAATTTTTGAGCCAGGGGAATTCCAGGAAACTAAAAAGATGAGAAAGGGGGGGGCAAATCAAACAATACGCCACAAATATGGGGGTTAACAAGGGGACCCGAGACAAAGGTTGAGAGGGACACAAAACAATCAAAAAAAAACTGGACCAAGGGAAAAATTTTAAAATTTTTAGCTGAAAAAGAAAAAGCCCAATAAGTTAGGAAAAACCCTAATTTTAAAGGGGTATGCAAGCTCAGGGAAAAGAGGAGAGGGTAAAAAGGGGGGGAAAGGGGGGTCAGGGCGGAAGACCCCCCAACCAAAAGGTAGAATTTAAAAACAAAAACCCTTTAAAAAAAACAGCGAATTAGGGAAAACCTTTAATCAGGAAGGGGATAAGGAAAAATGAAGGGGGGGAACAGGATTTTTTGGAATAAAGGGGCCGTCGATGGGCCCCCAAACCCCATTTTTTTTTAAGTGAATGAAAGATGAAAATAATCAATTCCCTTTAGCAAGGTAAAATGAGGGAAAAATCAATGAATTTTTGGAGGGCAAAAAATGGGGGCCAGCCTTCCAGAAACCGGGGCCCAATTTGTTTAAAGGGGGGGAAAAAAAAGACCGCGCAGATATGGAATTTTGGCAAAGAAAAACCCCCCCGAGTTTTTTGGGGAAAAAACAGCCCCGGGGCGCCATCCAAAAAAACCGAGCATAGGGCCCCAAGGAAAACTAACAGAAGAATCGCAAAAACCTTTCCTACAAAAACCCTAGGGTAGAGCAGTTTAACCACCAAAACCCCCCCTCCCAAAACCCCGGCAAAAGGGGGGTCCCTTGGGGTTAAAAAGGGGGCCTCGACCTAGGGGAAAAAAAAGGGAAAAAGTAAAATAAATTTGAAACTAAAGGGACAAACCCAACGAAAAATCTTCCCAATCCCGATGTCGGGGGCTTACTTAATTTCCCCTTTTTTTTGGCCCCTTCTGTACCCGTTTATCCCCCAAAAAATTAAAACTTTTTTAGCCTTTTTTCCCTCCCTTTTTCCTCCATGTCGTCAAACCAATTTCCCTAAATCTTTCTTCGTAGGACATTCCCCTGAGCTCTGGAACAACCTCGTTGCAAACCTTTGCACTTTCTCTAATTTCTTGACGTGCTTGAACAGGTTTGGGTTCCAAACTGGTGCTGCATACTCCAGTATGGGCCTGATGCACACCTGATTGTGTGTGTGTGTGTGTGTGTGTGTGTGTGTGTGTGTGTGTGTGTGTGTGTGTGTGTACTTACCTATCCGTGGGAGCAGGGTTCGAGTCACAACTCCTGGCCCTGCCCCTTTGCTAGTCGTTACTAGGTCTACTCTCCCTGCTCTGTGAGCTTTACTGTATCTCTTCTTAAAGCTATATATGGATCCTTCCTACATCAATCTCCAGATTGTTCCACCTCCTGACAACTCTAGGACTGAAGTAATACTTCCTAACATCCCTGTGACTCATCTGAGTCTTCAACTTCCAGTTGTGACCCCTTGTTGTTGTGTTTCATCTCTGAAACATCCTGTCTCTGCCCACCTTGTCAATTCCTCTCAGTATTTTATATGTCCTTATCATGTCATCCCTATCCCTCCTGTCCTCCAGAGTCGTCAAGTCGATTTTCCTTAACCTCTCCTTGTAGAACATACCCCTTAGTTTCGGGACTAATCTTGTTGCAAACCTTTGTACTTTCTCTAATTTCTTGACTTGTTTGACCAGGTGTGGCTTTCATACTATTGCTGCATACTTTGGTATGGGCCTGACATACACTGTGTACCGAGTCCTGAATGATTCCTTACTGAAGTGTCGAAACGCTCTTCTTAGGTTTGCCAGGCGTCCATATGCTGCAGCAGTTATTTAACTGATGCACGTCTCAGATGTGCTCGGTATTATACTCATCCCAAGATCCGTTTCCGTGAGTGAAATTTGCCGTCTTTGGCAACCCCCTACCCTCAGCCTGTACTCTGTCTACGATCTTCTTTGACGTTCCTCAGTCTTCATAACTTTGCACTTGGTGGGGTTAAACACCAGGAGCCAGTTGCTGGGCCAGGCTTTCAGCCTGTCCAGATCTCTTTGTAGTCCTACCTGATCCTCATCCGTTTGAATTCTTCGTATTAACTTCACATCATCTGCAAGCAGGGACACCTCTAAATCTATCCCTTCCGTCATGTCATTCACATATACCAGAAACATCACCGGCCCTAGGACTGATCCCTGTGGAACCCGGCTCGTCACAGGCGCCCACTCTGACACCTCGTCAGGTACCATCGCTCGTTGTTTCCCTCCTGTCAGGTATTCTTTGATCCATTGCAGTGCCTTTCCTGTTATTCCTGCCTGATCCTCTAGCTTTTGCACTAATATTTTGTGTGGAACTGAGTCGAAAGCCTTTTTACAGTCCAGGAAAATGCAATCTACCCACCCCTTTCTCTGTCTCTCTCTCTCTGTTGCCTTACTTCATCACTTTATCGTAAAACTCCAGTAGGTTTGTGACACAGGATTTCCTTTTCCCGAAACCGTGCTGGTTATCATATAGAGAGGCACTGGTCAGAGAAATAGCAAACATCGAAATTAAACTAAAGGAACCTCACAGGAATCAAGAAATGAGGGAAGAACTAAAAGCCATAAATGAAATTGAAAGAAACCCAAAAAGTTTCTTTTCTTCTCCTAAATTTAAGTCGAGAACAACATCCAGTACTGGGCCCCTACTTAGACGAGATGGGTTCTACACAGTTGACAGCAAGGAAATGAGTGAGCTACCCAAGTCCCAGTATGACTCAGTTTTTAGTGAGCCGCTAACCAGACTAAGAGTCGGAGACCTAAATGATCTTTTTTAAGAGTGAGAGTCAGAATTTGGTAGACGCAAACCTATCTGATATTATCCTAACACCAAATGACTTCGAAACTGTTTGTTTGATATTTTCAATCTCTTTTTTCTCTCCCTGTCTTTCTCCATATGTCTTCCCTTCAGTCTCCTGAAGCCCATGAATAAAAACTGACCTCTCACTCTCTTCTTCCCATTGCTTTTCGAGAATTGGGCGAAATAATGGGGTGATTGGGCTTTTCGTAATTGGGAGAAAAAAAAAAAAAATAATGAGGTCTATTGGTGTCCATGATTTAGAGCTACCCCAGTGATATAACTCATGTGTATATAAATCAAGTAAAGGATTACCTGGTACAGTCGACACAAGCAATCTTAGTATGTTGTAAGTAATACCATCCTCACCAGTCGACTGGAGTTGCCCTAGATTAGTGCTTGCATAAAAATCAAGTTCATAATTAGTGAAAGGAAATGTGCAATCATCCTGCTCTTGCTGATGGCATAAAGCAAACAAGTCTCTCCCTTGCATCATATTTGTCCATTAATTTCGCCTGTGAGGTACTGGAATACTGGCATAACTGATGTAGCAGCCATAACACTAACTCATTCTCCCTACAAGGGATAGGAGGGTGCCGATCGCCTGCATGCCCATTCCTGTTACCCTAATTCTATTTTATGTCCTCTAGCATGCCCTAGCTAAGTGGGTGTGTCCATTTGAGACCATTGACAAATTGTTCCCAGTCTGCCGCAGCTGCTGTCATACGCGTCTCTGGCAGCTAGCAAGGGCAGTTTGAAGAGCTCAGCATTTCAGGGTAACGGATGGTTTCTATATGGCTAGGCTAATCTGCGAGCAGTACGTTCAATGTTTAAGTATAGAATCATTGTAATTAGGTATGTTTTTATTATCAGACTTATGATTATAATGGAAGTCATTTATATTTAGAGTAGTAGGATGATTCAGAGGCGGCTCTAAGAAGTTCTGAATACTAGCTCCAAGGTTCATTTGTTAAAAGTCTCTGACAGAGGTACAACACATAGGAATTATACCTAGTCAGTCACATTGCAACAAAGTCATCATGTTGATCATGGAAACATTAAGACAGTTTTCCAGTTTGAAAAACCACCAGGGAGGATAGTATTGGACTCCAAAATCTAGAGAGGTTAGGCCTTGGGAAACGTGATAGCAGACGCATATCTGTTACAATGGAAAGACTCAAACAGATACGGCATAAGTAAAGATGAAGCCAAGACACAGATCAAGACACCTCCATAGATATTGTGGGTTCAAGTCACCTAAAATTTTTGCACAATTCAAGACTGTTTAAGAGTGGACAACTTTATTGCCATTACGATTACCAAACTGAGAGTTCCAGTGCTTTTTTGTCTTGCATTATAATCACCAAATAATGAGAAGTAAGGTTCAGACTGATCACCAATTGGGAGCTCCAAGTATTAAACATAACAGCAGGAGCATACCAGTTTAAATATGTTGAGAGCAAATTCCCAAAATAAATCCTAACAACCGTCATATTGTTTTTAGCCCTTCTATGTTTTCTATGTGCAGAAGTTGATGGAAAGTGATTTTTTAATATATAGGAACACGAAGAAATAGTAGATTTGAGGTTATAATGCAAACAATGATGGCAATTTAGGGCTGGATATACTTTACATGACTCATCACTCTTGTAGACCACAAACAAAATCAATGGATTCATTGGTTACTTTATGATGCAAGGTCAGAAAATACGATTTTTCTAAGTGACGGCAAATTGCCAAGGCTTAAAATGGATAGTATATACCTAGTTTGGTTCCATATACAAGTCCAGGATAGATTTCAGTTTCATAGCAAAATGAAAAAATTTACAGCGAAGGATAGCGCAGACATAATCAATACAATAATCATCAGTATTATCCTTTACCATGAGTCTCCTAAGTGCACTTCCATTAGTGAGACCGTCTTGGAGTCTTTGTACACAGAGTCACTGCGCTCTTGTCTGTGAATGTAATTGATAGTGACACTATCCCAGCACCAACCTCTCCGCTTTTAATTACACTCACTCACTTCATGCACAGTATCACTTCCCACATCATTATTGACCAGTGGATTACATGCACCATTATCAACGAACCGGTCATCTCACACTCAGGTATCCTATCAATACCTTACACTCATCAGTTTGACTATCCATGATGTCCTTCACTGCCCTATCATCTTCACTGTGATGTAAACACCTAACAATCAAGATTCATCGTTTTTGTAGCTTATAAACCCACCACATAATCATCAGTTGTTCATCATCACTCACACTCATAGTTCATAAAGGGCTGACAATGCTGTGGGTGATGATGAGCTCATTTGCAACCTCACTGATAAGTTTTTCCTCGTGGTGCTCAAGTGTTTTTACCAAACACCATTGTTGCTTCTCCCCACTGTAAGCGCAGCTGCAGTGTTGTGTACCACCCCACAAGACTAGCATCAACGGGAGGTATGAAGTTCCCGGTCAGCGAGGCAGTGGCTTGACTGACCGCTGACTCAGCCAGACATGTGGTGTCCCAACACCCATCAGCATTACTAGTGTTGATAGCAGACGTGATCGTGTTCTGTGATGTACTGCCCCAGAGTGACTCGCTCACCATATTGTCTGAAATCAAGGCATGGGTCAGTATTCAGACATTAAGTATCTGGTAGGCTTACTGCCTCATCAGGCGGGTGATGGTGAGTGCGGGAGCCCTGACGCTGCGATGTGAGCAGTCTTTCACTCTGCATCACATGAGGAGCTGTGACTCCTGGAGTAATCACAAATTGATACATGTAATGCTACGGTCTGGTGTTCTTGATCATATCATAGCACATTGTTAGGGAAGGATGGCCTTGGAACACACTGCACACCAGGTGTGACTAGATGGGCATGTTCCAGCAATGTGGCCCACAAACAGCACTAGTGTACATCTACTGTGAGTGTGGTTTTGTACAAAGCTATTTTGTAACTCTGTTAAGTCGCTTGCACGAGCGTATATATATGATGGTGGATTCCCTTGATGCCAAGTCCACTCAGCTAAAATCAGATCATTTTGGAAAGTCGACGAGGGTTGCAACTTGAACTGACACCAGAATTTTAGGATCCAAGTTCTTATTTACATTGTGGATAACAATAAGCACTTTAGGTGATCTTGGTGGGTGAGCTGTGGAGTTAGTATGTTAGCATATTTATGATAAGAAAGTTTTTCAATGAATTTGGGGTCGTTTAGTAACAAAAACGAAAATTATCCTCGTCCAATGAAAAAGCGAATCCGAATGTTAGATTCCCTCTGTATGTCTAGTGTGAGCTTCGTAAACCATATAAACTTGAACCTCAAGAACCCTCAAAGTGTTGGCAGGAAATTCAAGCCTAACCGTTCTGCGATGGTTGTTGGTTGCTCTCGTTGTTTGTTCTGGCAGCAAACCTCCTTTGAAATCCTCTTTCTTTTTTCAAAGTCTCCTTACTTCAAAAACGTAACGAATTCGCCTTCACCCATCATTTACATCGTCACATCCATAGGTCACTCAAGTTCAGCTGCTTGAGGTGGAAGAGTTTAGTCTGTTACTTTTGGGTCATGAAACCGCCTTTATTCCCTAAGAGAGAAGGAACAAGGAAGGGATATTCACCTCGCTAGACACAGGCAATATGGGTGTATGGCCCTGCGGGTCCCAGTGCGATTTTCAAGGTCATTCACTGCCCACATTCGTCAATCGAGAGTTTACCAAACGTCCCTGGACTACTTGTTAATACTCCAAACCCGCAGCATTCTTAACACATCATCACACGTGTCTTGAATGACAGGACAAATTTGCACTACTCGTAAGGAACTAATTCTCCCAACACCGACGCGAACGGCGGAACACTGTATAACTCACAGAAGTGCATTCTGGACTCAGCACGATGTAGTTGCGAGTGTAACTTTGGCTTCACTGGCTGCTTGAGCGCAGTTTCACTATGATCCGCTAAACTCGCCCTTGTCCCCATATAGTAGATAATGGCGACTAGTTAGGAAAACCGGTGAATAGAAAAGTTCGGATGGAAGGGACACCACCCTCACAACAAGCTTTTTTACCATGGCTGGGCCTAGGGACTTTACTCTGTTTACTATTAGCGAGCTTTGTATCTATTTGACAGAAGTTGTAGATTCCCATCAACCACCTTTTCAGAATTCCATTATCCGATTCATTTTGTGTGCTATTACACCATGCGTCACAGTTGTCGAAAGCTTTTGCAAAGTCTGTGTAACTACAACAGCTTGGTTTTCATTTCAGAGAAATAGAAATAACAGAATTCCTCTGATATATTGGTCGTGTGTTACACAAATGAACAAAATTCGCTGAGAAAATGTACAAGTGAAGAATGAGGCAATATAACCCTCATGTGTCAGAAATGTAGTTCTACGAGGATAAACAGATCGCACTGAATCTTCACATCTCTGAAAAGGCGTTAGAATTATGGGGAGGAATGTGATTGAATTGCAAAAATAGAAGAAAAAAAGATAAGCGAGGGGGATAGTGTATACATGTGCTGAACACATCTAACCCAGACAAGACTCGCAGGGTGGGTTCCAGCTGAGAAAATTTAGGTTTAGGAAGATATGGGCAAGCGCACAAATTCGGTAACAGAGGTGGTGGATATGTGGAAACAACTCTCGACTACGACACGTGAGATCGAGAATCTTAGGTAGCTTTTTAATATATTTCAACGGGTACATGAGTGGTGTGGGTGGGCAATGGACACTGCCTGATAGCTAGGAATATCAAGATCATACTCATATTGTCAAATGTTGTGGTGCTAAACAACTATAATAATAATAATAATAAAAATTATTATATAATATAAAAAAATAAATAATAATCATACATAATCATGATTAAACAAATAATAATAATAATAATAATAATAATAATAATACTAATTAATAATAATAATAAATAATAGATATGTGGATTTCAACCAGTACATGATACAACTTTTACAGGCCTAGCCGACACCATGGCATAGGTAAATAGAAAGTTCCCTGGAGTAGATCACAGATCATTTCGGGCACTTAGTTAATCTTGAGTCCCCCACAACAATTAGAATTGCCTGACCTTATTGCTAGTGGAACCGGGACTGCAAGAGTAAGGATAACAAGCCCAACAGTTTTATCTGTGTCGGTCGATCCTGACTCTTAGGAATCTATATAACCAAATCTCAACTATCATTGCTTTGGTCTACAATCTTAGCTCACTGACACTAAGAGAGCAATAGGGCGCTATTAAGTCAACTATCAACTAATGTAACAGGATGAAAAATAAATGGTATAAAATACCGACACCGGTGTTTCTAAATACACCTATGCAGTTTAATGTGATTCCTTTATTGACAACGTTTCGCCCACACAGTGGGCTTTTTTTCAAGTCACAAACAGATACTACCTGGGGTGTATGTATGTAAAGATGTTCGCCAGGACCAGGTCCTCTTTCAAGGGTCTTAATCCTGAGATGACGTCCGACTACAGCTCCTGAAGGAGAATTGATTCTTCACTGTTGCAGCATATAAGCGTTTGATTTCACTAATCTTTCAAGCACAGTTCCGACAGTTAAGCTAGTGTCCTCATAGCGAACTGAAGTTACTCCATCTCAGCTGTTTCCTAGCTGGGAACTGGGCTCTGTCCTCGCCTGAAAATATGCGGATCATGGCAACCACTGGCTGTCCTGCTCTGTACAGCAATCATACCCTCGAGGAGAGCGCTGACCATCTGCCGGAACAGTGCTCTGTTTTCCGTGGTGATGGTGATTGTGTATATGCAGATAATAACCGTGAATGCCTATGATGATGGTGTGGTTACGAGAATCCTCTCTGTTGAGGCCTGCGTTGTCGTTGGTTTCGAAGCAATGGACATGATCTGGCTGTCGTAATCTGTGGGGACTACTGAGGGTTGTAATTCTTCACTGTGGCACACCGTTGGCTGTTGCTGTAATGCCAGGTGTGTCCCGCAATCTGCTGGTGAGGTGCAGCCACAGCCGTGCTAGGTGGATTGTGCCTGGCAAGGAGGCCCGTGTGGGGGCTCGTGTAGTGCGTCTGCTGATTGCGTTGCCCAGATGTTTCCTGTTTGGCGGCGCGCTTGTTCTGCATGTTTTTGTTTCTTCGTTGCGTAGTGGGGGAGTTAAGACCACCTTGTTTCATGACGCCTGGTTGAGTTTTCAAGGTCGGAAATACCTGGTCACTGAGTTGGATGACGGATGAGATTCTGCATATGGCAGGATTCTCTGCACCCCATCGACTGCTGAGGGTGATGCTTGCTCGCCGTAGCCTGCTGTCTCGTCAGTGGTTCTTCCAGGCCACACGAATTCTAGTGAGCCTCTCAGGGCATCGAGGGATCCAGGCATGGTGTTTCTTGCCTGCAATTCGGCATCGTGGAGTGGGTGGCGATGCATTCTCAGCTTGTTGATACATTCCTCGTAGGTGGGGCTGCTGCAGACACCGCAGATTACTCTGTTCGGACATGAGTGCACCCAGGGTGTCAGTAACGCTGGCACTTGAAACAGCGAACTGGTTCTGCCGAGAAGGTCCTAACATCGTACCTTCCCCCCAAGAACCAAATGGGTCCACTGGGATGCAGACGGTCCTACATGCAGAATGAGGACCTTGCCGGTTTGGTGCATTGCCTGCTGAATTTGCCTTGAGACGGGCTTAGATCTTGACACACACTCATGTGTAAGCCTGCTAAAGCCTGATGGGCATCATCACGGTGAATCGCATCAACTACACCCATGGTGACCTTCTGCCGAGAATCCAGTTCCCAGGGTGAAGGATGGCGGTCTGTCTCATGACTTTTCTTCCAAGTGATATGCATTTCCCTTTTGAGATAGAGCAGATTGTCTCGCGCCCTCGAGATGAACCCAAAATAGTCTGAAACCTCAGTTTGTGCCGTGTTTCCAGGTGTGTAACCACGCCATAGTTGGGTTATGTGTTCCCCAAAAGAGCCTTACCTTGAAATCTGGAAGGTGATTTGAGTCTGGTTCCATTCATCACAACTGTCAGACACTGCAGAATCAGGGATATTGTTACAAAGAATTCATCAACACTTGTTCAACCTGTTGGTGGACGAGAGGTGTCCCCGCCTCTTGTAAGTGTTATTGCCCCCACTTTAAGTGTTTGTTCCGCCACTTGCAAGTGTTGTGTGCCCCGGCACAGGAGAGAGTTTTGTGCCCTCGCCACTTGTAAGTGTTTGGTGCCCCGCCACTTGTAAGTGTAATGTGCCCGCCACTGTAAGTGTGTTGCCCCGCTACTTTGTAAGTGTTGTGGGCCCCGCCACTTGTAAGTTTGTGTGCCCGCACTTGTAAAGTGTTATGTGCCGCCACATGTAATGTTTGTGTGCCGCCGCGCCTTGTAAGTGTTTATGTGCCCCGCCACTGTAAGTGTTGTGTGCCCGCCACTTGATAAGTGTTATGTTCCCGTTGCCGCCACTTGTAAGTGTTGTTGCCCCGCCAGCTTGTAAGTGTTATGTGCCGCCACGTGTAAGTGTATGGTGCCGCCACTTGTAATGGTTGTGAGCCCCCGCCACTATGGTAAGTGTATGTGCCGCCACCGTGTAAGGGTGTTATGGGCCGCAACTTTAAGTGTTGTTGCGCCACTTGTAAGTGTAGTTGAGCCCCGGCCACATGTAAGTGTTAAGTGGCCGCCACTTGTAAGTGGTTATGTGCCGCCCCTGTAAGTTTTGTGGTTGCCCCGCCACTTGAAAGTGTTATGTGCGCCACTGTAAGTGTTAAGTACCGTCACTTTAAGTGTTAGTGTGCCCCGCCACTTGTAATGGTTGTGTTGCCCTCGCCACTTACTTGGTTGAAGTGTATGTGCCGCCACTAGAAAGTGTTATGTGCCGCCACATGTAAGTGATATGTGCCCCGACCAACTTGTAAGTGTTATTCCGCCACTAGTAAGTTGTTGAGTGCCCGCCACTTGAAGTGTTATGAGCCCCGCCACTTACAGTTTATGTGCCTGCACTTGTTAGTGTTGTGTGCCCCGCCACTTGTAAGTGTTGTGTGCACCCGCCCACTTGTAAGGTTATGTGCCGCCACTTGTAAGTGTTGTGTGCCGCCACATGTAAGTGTGTGTGGCCCGCCACTTGTAAGTGTTTGTGGTGCCCGCCACTTGTAAAGTGTTATGTGCCGCCACTTGTAAGTGTTGTGTGCACGCCACGTGTAGTGTTAAGTTCCCCGCCACTTAGTAAGTGTTGTGTGCCCCGCCACTTGTAAGTGTTATGTGCGCCACTTGTTAAGTGTTGTGTGTCCCGGCCGACTTGTAAGTGTTGTGTGCCCCGCCACTTGGTAATGTTGTGTGGCCCCGCCACTTTAATGTAATTGCCGGCCACTTGAAAAGTGTTGTGTGACGCACTAGTAATGTTGTGTGCCCCGCCTCTTGTAAGTGTTGTGTTGCCCGCCACTTGGTAATGTTATGTGCCGCCACTTGTAATTTGTGGTGCCGCCACTGTAATTGTTGTTGTGTCCCGCCACTTTTATGTTATGATGCCGCCACTGTTGTAAGTGTTGTGTGCCGCCACTTGTAAGTGATGTGTGCCGCCACTTGTAAGTGTTATGTGCCGGCCATTGTAAAGTGCCTTTGTGCCCCCACTGAAGTGTTGTGTCCCCGCCACTTTAAGTGTTTGTAGATTGCCCCGCCACTGTTAAGTGTTGTGTGCCCCGCCACTAGTAAGTGTTGTGTGCCCCGCCACTGTAAGTGTTTGTTTGCCGGCCCGCTACGCTTGTAGTTTGTGTGCCGCACTTTAAGTTTGTGCCCGCCACTTTGTAAGTGTTTTGTGCCCCGCCTCTTGTAAGTGTTTTTGTTCCACGCAACTACGTAAGTGGTGGGCCGCCGACTTGTAAGTGTTTTTGTGCCGCCACTTGTAATGATGTTGCCCCGCCACTTGTAAGTGTTGTGTGCCCCGCCACTTTGTAATGTTGTGGGTGCCGCGCGTCCACTTGTAATTTGTGAGTAGGCCCCGCCACTTGTAAGTGTTTGATGTGCCCCGCCACATGTAAGTGTATAGTATGGTGCCCTCCCGGCCACTTGAAAGTGTTGTGTGCCCCGCTACTATATAAGTGTTGAGTGCCGCCAGTGTAAGTGTTTGTGGCCGCCACTTGTAAGTGTTGTGTGCCCCGCCAATGTAAGTGTTTTGTGTGCCCCTCCACTTGTAAGCGGTTATGTGGCCGCACTTGAAGTGTTGTGGTAGCCCCGCCACTTATAAGTGTTGTAGTGCCCCGCCACTTGTAAGTGTTGTGTGTGCCCGCCACTTGTAAGTGCTGTTGCCAACGCCACTTGTAAGTGGGGTACACTTCCAGTTTTGAGTTTCTTGATTTATTTGTATTCATATTTTTCATATTTTCTTTGAACAAAATTCACTCTTAGATGTAATTACAAATACTTATTTAACGTAAAGGGTGTTTTCTTGATACCTCTGAGTAACAATTGTTTTGTGTCTTAATTTAACAATTAAGAAGTTATAAGTGTTCAATCAGTTTCTTCTATTTTATTTTATTATTAACTACATTTTCCCATGTAAACTTAATAATGCAGTGTATTATTTCTGCGCATTCTTTTGTTGCACTTGTTCTGCAAGTGAATTATTTTGTTGCCACTTGTTTCTTTCATATTATTTTGTTGCACTTGTTTCTGCAGTGAATAATTTTGTGCACTTGTTCTGCAGTGAATTATTTGTTGCACTTTTTCTGCAGTGAATTATTTGTTCACTGTTCTGCTGTGAATTATTTGTTGAACATGTTCTGCAGTGAATTATTTTGTTGCAACTTGTTCTGCAGTAATTATTTTGTTGCACGTGTGTTAATCTGCAACGTAGCATTAATTTGTTGCACTTGTGCAGTAATTATTTTGTTGCACGTATGTTCTGTCAGTGAATTAAATTTTGTTGCAACTTGTTCTGCAGTGAATATTTTGTTTGCCACTTGTTCTGCAGTGATTTTTATTATGGTTGCACTTGTTCTGCAGTGAATTAATTTTTTGTTGCACATGTTGTGCAGTG
Organism: Cherax quadricarinatus; assembly: GCF_026875155.1. NCBI lineage: Eukaryota > Metazoa > Arthropoda > Malacostraca > Decapoda > Parastacidae > Cherax > Cherax quadricarinatus. The sequence goes on along the minus strand of NW_026470290.1, from coordinate 13,462 downwards.
AATTATATTGTTGCAACTTGTTCTGCGAGTGAATTATTGTTGTTGCACTTGTTGTGCCAGTGAATTATTTTGTTGCACTTGTTCTGCAGTGAATAATTTTGTTGCACTTGTTCTGCAGTAGAATTAATTTTTGTTGCACTTGTGTGCAGTGAATATTTTGTGTGCACTTGTTGCTCAGGAATTAATTTTGTTGCACATGTTTGCAGGGATGAAATTATTTGTATTGCAGCTTGTGTTGTGCAGTGATTATTTTGTTGCTCTTGTTCGCAGTGACTTATTTTCTTTATTGATATTTTTTATCATTATTATATTCTCATGTTCATTATTGAGTCCTTTTTCATTTATTATTTTCCTGATGTTGTCTTTGCGTTATATTTAATTTTGGTTTATGCATTCTAGAAAATATTAAATTTGTGTCCCCATTATCTCTCGTTGCTACAATTTTAGTGATTTTATGTTATACTTTTTAGACATTGATTTAACAGTTTATTAGTTTAATTTCTTTATTAGCAAGAGTACAAGACAGCTAATTTTGCATTTAATTCAGTCTCCTAATATTTTTTAACTTGTTAATTTCAATGTGATTTATCTTGGCCAACAGTCCTACATTGATTGTCCTGTCTCTTGCAGTGTATCTTAGACTTTAGTTTAATTACTTCTCTCCAGAATTAGTTGCATCTCAATTATTTAAATTTTTAGCATTTTGTATCATTTATATTATTCATTATTTTTGCCGTTATTTTGTTTCTTGTGCAAACTTCCTTGCCATTATGTCTCACATACCGTTCAAAGTGATACTTAGTGCATGTCTACACTCAGACCTCTTCGAGGCTACTTCTCTCCGGTCATCAGACCTCAAGTTCCATATCGGCTGACAGAACCGAGCCCAGACCTGTAGACACTATAGTTTTAAACTCGTGATTTCCCTTGAACCTTATACCTTGTATTCAATGGCCATGTAACAATATTCTTAAGCATGGTTTACTTGCCATTCGTTCTCGAGTTAATGGCTCAATTGACAGTCCTCCTTCAGAGAAAGTCTATCAGACTTGCGGCGAGAGAAGACACTTCATCGTCCCCTGCTGCTGTTTCACGTTGTGATCCTCCTTGAAATGCGAGAACTCAGGAATCTTACTAAGGTGGTCACAAATATGTAGGAACAGATTCGTTCATTCCTCGTATCAGAAAAAACAGCTGAACCATATGTCGTTCTTTGCGGGAACCCGTGAATGCTACGCCATAACAAATTATCGTTGAGTGCATTTGCATAGTTAGATTAGACAAACTTTACGACATTTTATCAATGCTGTCATTCCTCAGCTTTTGTCCCTTGACGAGGATAAACCGCTCCACAGCGGTCCGTTTGCTAAAATATGCACAGCTTTTTGGAGTCCATCAAAGAACACATGCGCCCGCATCCGTGGTGTGCTTATGAGGCTAATCCCTCCAACTGTACGATGAACCACTTAGCGCGGCCCTAAAACCCACATGACAAATCATCATTGGCTTGCGTCCCCCTAGTTGTGAGGTTCTCAATATCCATACCTCCATTTTTCCTAGCAGACATGAGTAGATACATATGTTTGTCTTTGAAGGCAAAGGTCCTCTGTCATTATCAAACACATCCCCAGTCCTTCACATTAACTTTTCCGCCACTATAGTTATGGTTAGAATGGTGTCCGTATAACCCGATACGATTTTTATTTCCTCCAAGTTTACCATATTCTGAGCAGTTGAAAAAAGTTCCCCTTCGTTGAACTTCATATTGAGCTGATTGCCCATTCGAAGATTTGGTCGATTGTCCCGCTTGAGTCCTCGCAGTGTCTTCCATGGAGGTCCTCTGCCATGGTAACCGGTGTCATCCGCAAAGGAAGACACCTGACTGTTGCTTACATCTCTGTCTGTGTCAGACATAGAATGGAAGGAATAGAATGGGACGAGTACTGTGCCTTGTGTTAGTTAGTTTAATATATTTATTATGCACCCCATAGCCCAGCCTGTGTGCGGTATCAAAAGATTACAGAGGTACATAATTGGTCCCATACTGGACTCCAAAGTTTTGATAGCTGTGCAAAGTTACAGAGAAATGAACTCACAATTTACAAGGTGTAATGAACTCACAATTTACAAAGGTTATGGAACTCAGGTAGTCTGGTCACAACCATGACAATTACAAAGGTAAGATTACAGATTACAGATGTACGTAATGGGTCGGACTGTGGCCCCCAAAGTTTTGATAGCTGAACTAGTGACAAAGGTAAGAAGCTCACAAGTACAAAGGTAATGAATTCTGTAAAAATGGTTTACTTACGTTTATACATGCTACAATCATGGAACAATTTATAGTGTTTAGTTTTTAATATGTTTATTATCACCCCATACTCCATCCTGTGGGGCGGTTAGTCAAAAGAATACAGAGTACCTCAATTGGACCATGGAATGGACTCAAAGTGAGTTTGATACTGAGCCAGTTACAGAGGTAATGATTCACAATTTACAAAGGTATGAACTCACAAATTACAAAGGTAATGAAACTCCGGGTAGGTCCCAGTCACAAACATGACAATTTACAAAGGTTATTACAGATTACAGAGGTACGTAATTGGGTTCCCAGGGACCTGGCCCCCAAAGTTTTGAATAGCTTAACAAGAACAAAGAAAGTGAGCTCACAAGTTACAGAAGGTAATGAATCTGTAAGAATGGTTACTTACGTTTTAGTACTGGCTACAATCATGAACAATTATAGTTTAGTTTAAATTTTTATTATGCACCACCATACCCATGCCCTGGGGGCGGTAGTCAAAAGATTTACAGAGGTTACATAAGTTGTCCAGGGACTGGAATCCAAAGTTGTAGGTTGATAGCTAGGCAAGTTACAGAGTAATGAATTCACAATTTACAAAGGAATGAACCACCAAATTACAAAGTAATGAACTCCGGTAGGTCTAGTTCACAATCATGACAAGTTACTAATGGTATTTACAGATTACCAGAGTACGTAATGGGATCCAGGGACTGGGCCCCCAATAGTGTTTGAGGATGGATGAACTATGGGGGTACCAGGAATGAACTCACAAAAATTATAGTGTAATGAGCAATTCAACAACTTCCACACCGGTCACAAATTAAACTTAATAAGTTATTGTGCAAATATTGATTGATGAGTCCACACACACACAAACACAAACACACACACACACACACACACACACACACAACACGACGCCACAGCACACACACACAACATCACCACACAACACACACACACACATACACGTGCACAAGGAGCAATTGAATCGACCCCCTGCAAGCCACAAATAGGCGATGTACAAATATGAGAGTACACACACACACTCACTGACACTGACACTGACACTGACACTCCACAGCACACACACACAACACACACACACACACAACACACACATCACACACACACAAGGGGCCAGGAGCTATGACTCAAGCCCCCCCTGCAACCACAAATAAGTGAGTACACACACACACACACCACACACACACACACCACACACACACACACCACACACACACACACACACACTCTCTCACCCACTACACACACACACACACAACACTACACACACACACACACACACACACTCAACACACACACACTTTAGTTAATATCTTTTATTATTCTCCCCATACCCATCTGTGGGCGGTAGTCAAAAGATAACAAAGTACATAAATGGGTCCAGGTGACTGGACCCCATAGTTATGATAGCAGAACTGTTACAAAGGTAATGAACTCCAGGTAGATCTGGTCACAATCATGGCAAGTTACAAGGTAAATGGAACTCCAGGTAGATCTAGTCCAAAATCATGGCAAGTTCAAAAGGTAATGAACTCCAGTAATCTGGTCACAATCAAGGCAGAGTGTACAAAGTAATGAATCACTTCACTCCTATACATGGTACAGTCCATGAACAATTACAAATAATGAACCAGACTGATGCCGTCCACAGTAGTGACCGGTCACAATTGTGCGTCGTGAGAGTTATAAATACAAATATTAAGTGGATCATACACCTGCCACACAAGCGCGCGCGCGGGCGACATACACACACGAGGCGCACGCACGATACATGTGCACACGATCGTACCAATATCTGCGATACACACAAGGCGCAACCCACACAGGCACACACAACCCCCCTACACACACACACCAACACCCCACACACACGCACACCCTCACACACAGGCCCTCAGACACACTAACCTCACACACTTCCCACACCTACACACCCACACACACACACACGACGACGACTCACACACACACACAACCACACACACAGGTCAACATGGAATGCATGTATTTACAACTAAGCAAATCAGGGTATTTCTCCAGAATGGTCTGAATTACCACTGTGATAAAACTTTTGCCATTTTCTTGAACATTTCTGATTGAGTTGGTTTCAATCTAAATTCATTAATTTATGATCCACCCCAGTACATAATTGACGCAAGGTGTGACAATATCCATCTTGCACAGTTTTTATAACGCATTTCGTTTTGGTCGACATCTGGTGGTGTGATTTAACCTGCCATAGATACTTTGTAACCCTGCCGGAGCCGGCAGTAGTGTCAATCCAATAGTCAGCTATCTGTTGGGATGCACATAGACATGGGCACCTCTCTGCAATGATGGAAAGAAGATAGATGGACTGACTTGTGTCCAATCTCCCTAAGTCTTAAGTCAATAAAGTTCATTTGAAGTTCTTTTCGTATAATTTTCTCAACTGCTAACAGATCAACCCAAGATTGTAATCTACCACCCCTTTGAAAGCCTACAGCTAGCCAATTTATCATTCTCTCATGCCTTCTAAAGACCATTGTAGAATGGAATCCCACATGGTGCACTCCTGAAGCCCACTGTCCACAATCTTTACCATATCTGTGTCTGGCTTCTGAACAAGCATGCCACAATTTATTACTTTATGATTGAGAGCATTATGGATGATAGAGAATCAGTTACAATTAAAGTGTGAGCAACCTTAGCTACATGGACATCATTTGATTGCAAAGAGTATGGGCAAACAGTTCTGTTTGAAGGTAAGAGGCCCGAGTTATTGAAGCGTGCTCCAATTTCTTATGAGAGCCATCACTCTGTAGTGACAACACAGCACTACCAGCAGCACCATTGGACTGGTGAAACATAACCATCAACGTAAAATTATTTGTGGAAAGAATGTTCTGTGTGACTAATTAACAATACAGCTTAAGGCATCATGTTTGGCTTCAAGACGAAGCTTTGGTTGTGATTAAGATATTTATTGGGGGAAATGGAGAATGGTAGTTTTGGAATGCGGGTAATATCCATGAGCAGGAAAGCTCTGTTGTCTAACTTGATATAGATCATGTCGCGGGTTCATGCGGAGTCGGTGTCCATATTTTTCGGGGGATCCCATACTGGAGAGTGATGTGATCCCCAGTGGCCAAGGAAATTTGGGGGGAAGGCTTCTGTGCAGGGGGTATGAATGGGCTAAGCTCAGCATATTGACCCAATAAGGAAATATTTCTTTCAGTAACACACGATCTCTAATGCTGGAATATTAAGTTTTCTTTCCGCTATTTAAAATTTTTGGCAGTACGAGGCATCCTAGTATGATCCTCATTGCTTCGTTTTCAATTGTTTCCAGCCCTCGCAAGCTTCCTGTCTACACGAGGCAATGTAGTGGCGCCGCCATAATCAACAATTATCTAATTATAAGCATGATACATCATTTTTCACAATTTTAACATAGCACCATACCCTGGGGGAAACCCAGCCACAACTCTAAGTGCTCTCAGCCTTTCTTTGATTTGGCGACAAAGTCTCGTAACAACAGGTTCCAAGTATGGAACTCGCAAAGCCTAGATACCTGTATCTGCTTACATATACTATAAGAGACCCCTCATGCAACAGGATCTGACAAACTGTGCCTCTCTGCCGAGAGGACGTCCTGATTATTAGCTTGTTATATTCCCCTATATTATTAAACCCTAGGTGCCCTGCACGAGCTATTACCTGATTAAGAATGTTTGGGTGTTGGAGAATCCGGTGGTGTGAATCTTATGTCATCAGCAAAACAAACCATATAATGATGTGGCCGGATAGCATGGCCTCAAGTGAAGTGCATTAAACAAAAAGTTTAAAAGGGTAGGGACTTAAGCACACCTCCCTGTGGGGATTCCTAATCAAAATAATTAGTTACACTTCTATGTCCCCTGAACAACACAGACTGACTTTCTGTTGGACCCAGGTAACCTTTAATCCACGAGAAGCCATCCTTCAACATCATTCGTGGGCAAGTTCACTAAATGATTACATTGTCGGGTTGGCTACATCAAAAAGCGACTTTAAGTGTCAGAGGAAGGTAGTGTTGAGCTGTCAGTGTGCAGAGTGAGAAAAGGTTGTAAAGCAATGATGCAACACGTCCTTAGCCATGCATGAAGCCAGGCAACCGGTGAGACAAGAATTGCTTAATTCTGTGCATAAACGATTAAGAACGATGCCTTTCGAATGTTTTAACACCAACAGCTAGTACGAGAATTGGGCGAAATAATGGGGTGATTGGGCTTTTCGTAATTGGGAGAAAAAAAAAAAAAATAATGAGGTCTATTGGTGTCCATGATTTAGAGCTACCCCAGTGATATAACTCATGTGTATATAAATCAAGTAAAGGATTACCTGGTACAGTCGACACAAGCAATCTTAGTATGTTGTAAGTAATACCATCCTCACCAGTCGACTGGAGTTGCCCTAGATTAGTGCTTGCATAAAAATCAAGTTCATAATTAGTGAAAGGAAATGTGCAATCATCCTGCTCTTGCTGATGGCATAAAGCAAACAAGTCTCTCCCTTGCATCATATTTGTCCATTAATTTCGCCTGTGAGGTACTGGAATACTGGCATAACTGATGTAGCAGCCATAACACTAACTCATTCTCCCTACAAGGGATAGGAGGGTGCCGATCGCCTGCATGCCCATTCCTGTTACCCTAATTCTATTTTATGTCCTCTAGCATGCCCTAGCTAAGTGGGTGTGTCCATTTGAGACCATTGACAAATTGTTCCCAGTCTGCCGCAGCTGCTGTCATACGCGTCTCTGGCAGCTAGCAAGGGCAGTTTGAAGAGCTCAGCATTTCAGGGTAACGGATGGTTTCTATATGGCTAGGCTAATCTGCGAGCAGTACGTTCAATGTTTAAGTATAGAATCATTGTAATTAGGTATGTTTTTATTATCAGACTTATGATTATAATGGAAGTCATTTATATTTAGAGTAGTAGGATGATTCAGAGGCGGCTCTAAGAAGTTCTGAATACTAGCTCCAAGGTTCATTTGTTAAAAGTCTCTGACAGAGGTACAACACATAGGAATTATACCTAGTCAGTCACATTGCAACAAAGTCATCATGTTGATCATGGAAACATTAAGACAGTTTTCCAGTTTGAAAAACCACCAGGGAGGATAGTATTGGACTCCAAAATCTAGAGAGGTTAGGCCTTGGGAAACGTGATAGCAGACGCATATCTGTTACAATGGAAAGACTCAAACAGATACGGCATAAGTAAAGATGAAGCCAAGACACAGATCAAGACACCTCCATAGATATTGTGGGTTCAAGTCACCTAAAATTTTTGCACAATTCAAGACTGTTTAAGAGTGGACAACTTTATTGCCATTACGATTACCAAACTGAGAGTTCCAGTGCTTTTTTGTCTTGCATTATAATCACCAAATAATGAGAAGTAAGGTTCAGACTGATCACCAATTGGGAGCTCCAAGTATTAAACATAACAGCAGGAGCATACCAGTTTAAATATGTTGAGAGCAAATTCCCAAAATAAATCCTAACAACCGTCATATTGTTTTTAGCCCTTCTATGTTTTCTATGTGCAGAAGTTGATGGAAAGTGATTTTTTAATATATAGGAACACGAAGAAATAGTAGATTTGAGGTTATAATGCAAACAATGATGGCAATTTAGGGCTGGATATACTTTACATGACTCATCACTCTTGTAGACCACAAACAAAATCAATGGATTCATTGGTTACTTTATGATGCAAGGTCAGAAAATACGATTTTTCTAAGTGACGGCAAATTGCCAAGGCTTAAAATGGATAGTATATACCTAGTTTGGTTCCATATACAAGTCCAGGATAGATTTCAGTTTCATAGCAAAATGAAAAAATTTACAGCGAAGGATAGCGCAGACATAATCAATACAATAATCATCAGTATTATCCTTTACCATGAGTCTCCTAAGTGCACTTCCATTAGTGAGACCGTCTTGGAGTCTTTGTACACAGAGTCACTGCGCTCTTGTCTGTGAATGTAATTGATAGTGACACTATCCCAGCACCAACCTCTCCGCTTTTAATTACACTCACTCACTTCATGCACAGTATCACTTCCCACATCATTATTGACCAGTGGATTACATGCACCATTATCAACGAACCGGTCATCTCACACTCAGGTATCCTATCAATACCTTACACTCATCAGTTTGACTATCCATGATGTCCTTCACTGCCCTATCATCTTCACTGTGATGTAAACACCTAACAATCAAGATTCATCGTTTTTGTAGCTTATAAACCCACCACATAATCATCAGTTGTTCATCATCACTCACACTCATAGTTCATAAAGGGCTGACAATGCTGTGGGTGATGATGAGCTCATTTGCAACCTCACTGATAAGTTTTTCCTCGTGGTGCTCAAGTGTTTTTACCAAACACCATTGTTGCTTCTCCCCACTGTAAGCGCAGCTGCAGTGTTGTGTACCACCCCACAAGACTAGCATCAACGGGAGGTATGAAGTTCCCGGTCAGCGAGGCAGTGGCTTGACTGACCGCTGACTCAGCCAGACATGTGGTGTCCCAACACCCATCAGCATTACTAGTGTTGATAGCAGACGTGATCGTGTTCTGTGATGTACTGCCCCAGAGTGACTCGCTCACCATATTGTCTGAAATCAAGGCATGGGTCAGTATTCAGACATTAAGTATCTGGTAGGCTTACTGCCTCATCAGGCGGGTGATGGTGAGTGCGGGAGCCCTGACGCTGCGATGTGAGCAGTCTTTCACTCTGCATCACATGAGGAGCTGTGACTCCTGGAGTAATCACAAATTGATACATGTAATGCTACGGTCTGGTGTTCTTGATCATATCATAGCACATTGTTAGGGAAGGATGGCCTTGGAACACACTGCACACCAGGTGTGACTAGATGGGCATGTTCCAGCAATGTGGCCCACAAACAGCACTAGTGTACATCTACTGTGAGTGTGGTTTTGTACAAAGCTATTTTGTAACTCTGTTAAGTCGCTTGCACGAGCGTATATATATGATGGTGGATTCCCTTGATGCCAAGTCCACTCAGCTAAAATCAGATCATTTTGGAAAGTCGACGAGGGTTGCAACTTGAACTGACACCAGAATTTTAGGATCCAAGTTCTTATTTACATTGTGGATAACAATAAGCACTTTAGGTGATCTTGGTGGGTGAGCTGTGGAGTTAGTATGTTAGCATATTTATGATAAGAAAGTTTTTCAATGAATTTGGGGTCGTTTAGTAACAAAAACGAAAATTATCCTCGTCCAATGAAAAAGCGAATCCGAATGTTAGATTCCCTCTGTATGTCTAGTGTGAGCTTCGTAAACCATATAAACTTGAACCTCAAGAACCCTCAAAGTGTTGGCAGGAAATTCAAGCCTAACCGTTCTGCGATGGTTGTTGGTTGCTCTCGTTGTTTGTTCTGGCAGCAAACCTCCTTTGAAATCCTCTTTCTTTTTTCAAAGTCTCCTTACTTCAAAAACGTAACGAATTCGCCTTCACCCATCATTTACATCGTCACATCCATAGGTCACTCAAGTTCAGCTGCTTGAGGTGGAAGAGTTTAGTCTGTTACTTTTGGGTCATGAAACCGCCTTTATTCCCTAAGAGAGAAGGAACAAGGAAGGGATATTCACCTCGCTAGACACAGGCAATATGGGTGTATGGCCCTGCGGGTCCCAGTGCGATTTTCAAGGTCATTCACTGCCCACATTCGTCAATCGAGAGTTTACCAAACGTCCCTGGACTACTTGTTAATACTCCAAACCCGCAGCATTCTTAACACATCATCACACGTGTCTTGAATGACAGGACAAATTTGCACTACTCGTAAGGAACTAATTCTCCCAACACCGACGCGAACGGCGGAACACTGTATAACTCACAGAAGTGCATTCTGGACTCAGCACGATGTAGTTGCGAGTGTAACTTTGGCTTCACTGGCTGCTTGAGCGCAGTTTCACTATGATCCGCTAAACTCGCCCTTGTCCCCATATAGTAGATAATGGCGACTAGTTAGGAAAACCGGTGAATAGAAAAGTTCGGATGGAAGGGACACCACCCTCACAACAAGCTTTTTTACCATGGCTGGGCCTAGGGACTTTACTCTGTTTACTATTAGCGAGCTTTGTATCTATTTGACAGAAGTTGTAGATTCCCATCAACCACCTTTTCAGAATTCCATTATCCGATTCATTTTGTGTGCTATTACACCATGCGTCACAGTTGTCGAAAGCTTTTGCAAAGTCTGTGTAACTACAACAGCTTGGTTTTCATTTCAGAGAAATAGAAATAACAGAATTCCTCTGATATATTGGTCGTGTGTTACACAAATGAACAAAATTCGCTGAGAAAATGTACAAGTGAAGAATGAGGCAATATAACCCTCATGTGTCAGAAATGTAGTTCTACGAGGATAAACAGATCGCACTGAATCTTCACATCTCTGAAAAGGCGTTAGAATTATGGGGAGGAATGTGATTGAATTGCAAAAATAGAAGAAAAAAAGATAAGCGAGGGGGATAGTGTATACATGTGCTGAACACATCTAACCCAGACAAGACTCGCAGGGTGGGTTCCAGCTGAGAAAATTTAGGTTTAGGAAGATATGGGCAAGCGCACAAATTCGGTAACAGAGGTGGTGGATATGTGGAAACAACTCTCGACTACGACACGTGAGATCGAGAATCTTAGGTAGCTTTTTAATATATTTCAACGGGTACATGAGTGGTGTGGGTGGGCAATGGACACTGCCTGATAGCTAGGAATATCAAGATCATACTCATATTGTCAAATGTTGTGGTGCTAAACAACTATAATAATAATAATAATAAAAATTATTATATAATATAAAAAAATAAATAATAATCATACATAATCATGATTAAACAAATAATAATAATAATAATAATAATAATAATAATACTAATTAATAATAATAATAAATAATAGATATGTGGATTTCAACCAGTACATGATACAACTTTTACAGGCCTAGCCGACACCATGGCATAGGTAAATAGAAAGTTCCCTGGAGTAGATCACAGATCATTTCGGGCACTTAGTTAATCTTGAGTCCCCCACAACAATTAGAATTGCCTGACCTTATTGCTAGTGGAACCGGGACTGCAAGAGTAAGGATAACAAGCCCAACAGTTTTATCTGTGTCGGTCGATCCTGACTCTTAGGAATCTATATAACCAAATCTCAACTATCATTGCTTTGGTCTACAATCTTAGCTCACTGACACTAAGAGAGCAATAGGGCGCTATTAAGTCAACTATCAACTAATGTAACAGGATGAAAAATAAATGGTATAAAATACCGACACCGGTGTTTCTAAATACACCTATGCAGTTTAATGTGATTCCTTTATTGACAACGTTTCGCCCACACAGTGGGCTTTTTTTCAAGTCACAAACAGATACTACCTGGGGTGTATGTATGTAAAGATGTTCGCCAGGACCAGGTCCTCTTTCAAGGGTCTTAATCCTGAGATGACGTCCGACTACAGCTCCTGAAGGAGAATTGATTCTTCACTGTTGCAGCATATAAGCGTTTGATTTCACTAATCTTTCAAGCACAGTTCCGACAGTTAAGCTAGTGTCCTCATAGCGAACTGAAGTTACTCCATCTCAGCTGTTTCCTAGCTGGGAACTGGGCTCTGTCCTCGCCTGAAAATATGCGGATCATGGCAACCACTGGCTGTCCTGCTCTGTACAGCAATCATACCCTCGAGGAGAGCGCTGACCATCTGCCGGAACAGTGCTCTGTTTTCCGTGGTGATGGTGATTGTGTATATGCAGATAATAACCGTGAATGCCTATGATGATGGTGTGGTTACGAGAATCCTCTCTGTTGAGGCCTGCGTTGTCGTTGGTTTCGAAGCAATGGACATGATCTGGCTGTCGTAATCTGTGGGGACTACTGAGGGTTGTAATTCTTCACTGTGGCACACCGTTGGCTGTTGCTGTAATGCCAGGTGTGTCCCGCAATCTGCTGGTGAGGTGCAGCCACAGCCGTGCTAGGTGGATTGTGCCTGGCAAGGAGGCCCGTGTGGGGGCTCGTGTAGTGCGTCTGCTGATTGCGTTGCCCAGATGTTTCCTGTTTGGCGGCGCGCTTGTTCTGCATGTTTTTGTTTCTTCGTTGCGTAGTGGGGGAGTTAAGACCACCTTGTTTCATGACGCCTGGTTGAGTTTTCAAGGTCGGAAATACCTGGTCACTGAGTTGGATGACGGATGAGATTCTGCATATGGCAGGATTCTCTGCACCCCATCGACTGCTGAGGGTGATGCTTGCTCGCCGTAGCCTGCTGTCTCGTCAGTGGTTCTTCCAGGCCACACGAATTCTAGTGAGCCTCTCAGGGCATCGAGGGATCCAGGCATGGTGTTTCTTGCCTGCAATTCGGCATCGTGGAGTGGGTGGCGATGCATTCTCAGCTTGTTGATACATTCCTCGTAGGTGGGGCTGCTGCAGACACCGCAGATTACTCTGTTCGGACATGAGTGCACCCAGGGTGTCAGTAACGCTGGCACTTGAAACAGCGAACTGGTTCTGCCGAGAAGGTCCTAACATCGTACCTTCCCCCCAAGAACCAAATGGGTCCACTGGGATGCAGACGGTCCTACATGCAGAATGAGGACCTTGCCGGTTTGGTGCATTGCCTGCTGAATTTGCCTTGAGACGGGCTTAGATCTTGACACACACTCATGTGTAAGCCTGCTAAAGCCTGATGGGCATCATCACGGTGAATCGCATCAACTACACCCATGGTGACCTTCTGCCGAGAATCCAGTTCCCAGGGTGAAGGATGGCGGTCTGTCTCATGACTTTTCTTCCAAGTGATATGCATTTCCCTTTTGAGATAGAGCAGATTGTCTCGCGCCCTCGAGATGAACCCAAAATAGTCTGAAACCTCAGTTTGTGCCGTGTTTCCAGGTGTGTAACCACGCCATAGTTGGGTTATGTGTTCCCCAAAAGAGCCTTACCTTGAAATCTGGAAGGTGATTTGAGTCTGGTTCCATTCATCACAACTGTCAGACACTGCAGAATCAGGGATATTGTTACAAAGAATTCATCAACACTTGTTCAACCTGTTGGTGGACGAGAG
>NW_026470289.1:0-10000 GCF_026875155.1 Cherax quadricarinatus | reverse complement strand
CGTCCTCGATGACGCAAAAGACTTTCTTGGGTTTTTCCTGGGTGGCTAACCCTCGGGGTAAAAATCCGAACGAAATCTTATTTACTTATCTTGTCGTCTTTGTCGCAGTTTTCACTAGTTACTTTCAGATTTTGATCTACAGATGGTACATGTACATTGATTGTAGACACTTGTTGCACACCCTATGTGCTTTGCAGTACATGGCGTGGGTCACCTATATTAACATTAATGGTGTGGATCACATGCATTATTTCGTGGGTTACATTGTAAGACAAAATTCGTCTTATGAAACATACTATGGTATACTAACATTGACCTGGGATAGATGGCACATGTTTTTCGTTCATCCACTCACACACGTGATGAATTGTAACCCCAGGTACAGAAAAACCCGTTTATGAATTTTCTTAACCCATTTAAATACTGGGTGAAACTAATACAGAAAGACGTTTTCTCTACAGAATATAAATTTCTAGAACACAAGATAAATCCCCAAAGAAACCTGTTAGATTAATTTTTTTAGGACTTTATCTCGACTCAGAAAAGATTATGAGATGTCGAGGAAGAATTCATAATTCTTCACTACCTAAAGAAGCCATACATCCCAAAATTGATCCCCCCAAGAATCATTGGCTGACAAAACTGATTGTGAGAACGCCACAGTAAGTGTTACATGGTGGGGTAGCTGACACACTTTGTCATATACGACAATCCTACTGGATACCTCAAGGTCGACAAAGTGTGAAAAAACAAATAAAGGACTGTATTACTTGTCGTCACTACGATATGCGAGTAATGTCAGTGTCCAGGTCCACCTCCATATCCCTCTGAAGAGTTTGTCATATCACTCCATTTGAGGTGACAGGTTAGATTATACTGGACCAATAATTTTAACCAAACAGTTGACAAAGTTCCCATCAAGGTGTACATCTGTTTGTTCACTTGTGCTACAACTAGAGCAGTACATCTAGAAGTAGCCACTGACATGTCTGCTGAAACTTTTATCAAATTATTCAGAAGGTTTGCAGCCAGAAGGGCATGTCCCAGACTGATGATTTCAGATAATGCAACGAACTTTGTTGCTGGTGTGCTTATATAAGCAAGATCTTGGATCAACCAGATGTACAACAGATGCTGATTCAACGCAGATGTCGTTGGAGATACTTCCTCTAAATCTCCTTGGCACGGCCGGATTTTTTTTTTTTTATATGAAGAATGATCGGCATTGTAAGCGTTGGTTTAAGGAAGACCTTTCATCGTCAGAGAATAGACTTAGGAAGAAAAGATTTCTGTTACAGTTGTGACTGAAATAGAAACTAGAGTAACAACAGACCTCTAACTTATGTTACCGTGATCTGGACAATTTAGAAGTGTTAAGTCCATCTCATTTACTCCTTTGGAAGAAGGCTCGAACCTGTTCCTCCCATGATTGATAAAGAAATCATTAGGGATTCCTACTTATTTCGAACCTGAGCAACTCAGACGTAAATTCAAAAAATCACCTTATTAAAGTGATTGGAATGTTGGGAAGAAATTTGGCGAGAAGACTATCTCACTCATTGAGGAGAACACTTCTTTGGTGCTGGTGTTCCTGAAAATCATATGTCATTAAGACTGGTGACATAGGATTATTCGACAATGATGGTCCGAGGTCCCAAATGGCCACTTGTAAAATTGTGACCATAGACCATGATGCAAATGGACTCAACAGGACGTTGATGTTTTGAGCAAAGGTTGTAGTGAATAAGCGAGACAAAAATAAATAGTGCCGTTAGTATTACACAGTGTGAAAACAAAATTAGTGATTCTCCAGATACAACACAGACTAAAGCTGTTCAGAAAAGGACAAGCAGCAGTGGTGGCGAGTGAGAAAATTAAATTTAATGTTTAAGTGATGAATAGTTTCACTGCAGCGAACCTCGCCTCCCCCCAGTATGGTAGAAATTTTCTCCAGGAGGGGGGTATCAGCCCCTTCAGCCCTTTCAGCCCCTTCAGCCCTTTCAGCCCTGAGTAGCCAAAGCCCTCAGAAGGGCGAGCTCATTGTTTACTGCTAGAATAGAGTGAGTAGTTGATCACAGATGCTATGCCATCGTAGTCAAGTGACCTCTGCTCCTTGCAGCGGTGTTGCAAAGTGTGTTTTTAAAGAGACAGTTCATTTCTTATTAGCAGGACAATTAAGGATAAATCCTGCTCCCACTTTATTACCATAGTAAAAATAGTGTACATTGTTGTCTATGTTAAGACAGCAGAAAAAACATTCTGCTTTGCTTCATCGAGGAGGTGACAAGGATGCAAGGTACTGTAGTCAGCGTTTTTTTTTGTGCTAGCGGCAGGGACGGCTTGGGGCGGATGGGGCGAGGCCACAGACTATCTTTGTCTCTAGGGAGTGTGACACTGACGCAGGATGCTGATCTGTGCGTTAGTGTGACAATGTGTCTTTCTTAACACAAACACTTAAGAGAAGTGTGATCAGCTTCTCTTTGTGTTAACATTGTGAACAATAAAAGACAAATCTTGTGGAACATAGTGTACCAGTGGTGTGTTTCCTAGACTATGGAAGACGTGACATTCTAAGGACACTTCTGCTTCTATAAGTCACGATTACCTGTCGAAGTTGTTGAGAAACCATAGCTCACGTTACAGAGTACAAGCGCTTGTTACGAATTTCTTGTAGATCGGGGGATTGCGCAATTCTTGGTCACAAGGAGTTTGTAATCAACCTTAATCAGGCCATGTAAGGGTGTGGACTTTTGAGTCCAAATCAAGTAGGGATTTCGTCAGCCATCATTGAATGAAATTATGCTGACATAACACCCCCTAGGGGTAATTTTACTTACAAATTGTATCTCTTGACAGCCCATGTTGTGATGGTTTCGACAGCTTCTAGACCTCGTTATTGGCAGGGCGGTGTTGTAGCGATTTGCTGTCATTTATCAGCTAAGTGTTCTTTTATATATAATATATAATAAACACAGCAGGTAAGCCAAAATCCTTCAACAAATAAACTAACATCACAATCATCACTATACCATAGCTTTACCAAGTTGGAGTATTTTATCCCGAATTTTTAATACTCTGGGGAATCCAGCAGGTCCCTCCAGAACTTACACTAATATAGTAGAGGACTGGAGAGTTGTGGTTTCATGACGTCTGTGTGAAAAAGTGCACGTATGTGCTTGAGAATGTTTTCACACGTGTACACACAGACGGGTGGGATATTAACTATGTTTCGTGTCCTGGGGATATTGTCTTCATATATTTTCTAGAAGCCTGTCTCAGACGGGGCCTCGGGGGCGTTGACCCCGGAAACCCTCTCAAGGTTATACTTTCCAGATTGGGAACGAGACAACGGTGTGTGTGTGTGTGTGTGTGTTGTGTGTGTGGTGTTTTGTGTGTGTGTGATGGGTGTGTGGGGGTGTACATTTGCGTGTTTGCTGTGGTCGTTTCAGTGACTTGCATATAAATATAAAGGACGACACTGCAACAAAATAGGAAGCTGATAACTTTGTGTTAGCAGATTTCTTGGTGTGGAAGAGACAGTCACATACGAACACAAATATAAACAAGTGGAAAACAAAACAAATATAACGAACAACCTTTCCCTGCCTTTTTTTGGTACAGTTCATAACTGACTGGACAATGTATAATGGAGAGTATCCTGCGAGGAGTATACATGGAAGGTTTTTTCGGGGGTCAACGCCCCGAGGCCACGTGCATGTTGCATCAACATTCTAATGCAAACGTTCAATATACAGAAAAAGGCGATTCGTTACAAAAAGACATTCGCTTTGGTGCCAAAGTTGCTAACGTACAAGTGAATAAAAACAGCAGCATCAAACACTGTTGAAAGCGTTTTTTGTCAACAAATCTAAACTACCGTGAAGGTTGATTTTATTAACAAGGAGGTTTTTTAGTGTGGATGAGAGTGATGGTTCCTGAGAAATATTAAGTAAAACATGAATACCATTGTGGGAGACATTGTTGGGGAAGATGCTGTAAGAAAGTACAGGATTCAATAAAAATTTTACAAATAGGAAGTGCGTCTGTCTGGCGCTCAGCAGACGGAGGATCAAGCCTCCACGTCATGCGCTGAATGATCCCCATGGATTTAGAGCTTAAATTAAAAAAAAAAATAAAGAAATTCTTTATTTCCGGTTTATTTCCCGTGCAATAGATATTAGATATTAGAGAGGGACGAGAGAAATACATGTGTTGTGGTTATCGTGTGTG
Organism: Cherax quadricarinatus; assembly: GCF_026875155.1. Classification (NCBI taxonomy): domain Eukaryota; kingdom Metazoa; phylum Arthropoda; class Malacostraca; order Decapoda; family Parastacidae; genus Cherax; species Cherax quadricarinatus. Next base: position 5,770 of record NW_026470289.1, on the reverse strand, counting down.
TGTGTGTGTGTGTGTACTCACCTAGTTGTACTCACCTAGTTGAGGTTGCAGGGGTCGAGTCCAAGCTCCTGGCCCCGCCTCTTCACTGGTCGCTACTAGGTCACTCTCCCTGAACCATGAGCTTTATCGTACCTCTGCTTAAAGCTATGTATGGATCCTGACTCCACTACATCACATCCCAAACTATTCCACTTCCTGACTACTCTGTGGCTGAAGAAATACTTCCTAATATCCCTTTGATTCATCTGTGTCTTCAACTTCCAACTGTGTCCCCTTGTTACTGTGTCCAGTCTCTGGAACATCCTGTCTTTGTCCACCTTGTCAATTCCTCTCAGTATTTTGTATGTCGTTATCATGTCCCCCTATCTCTCCTGTCCTCCAGTGTCGTCAGGTTGATTTCCCTTAACCTCTCCTCGTAGGACATACCTCTTAGCTCTGGGACTAGTCTTGTTGCAAACCTTTGCACTTTCTCTAGTTTCTTCACGTGCTTGGCTAGGTGTGGGTTCCAAACTGGTGCCGCATACTCCAATATGGGTGTGTGTGTGTGTGTGTGTGTGTGTGTGTGTGTGTGTGTGTGTGTGTGTGTATGTGTGTCTGGTTCTGTGTGTGTGTGGATGTGTTGGTGTGTGTTGTGTGTGTGTGTGTGGTGTGTGTGTGTGTGTTTTAAAAATTTCACCTATTTGGGGTTGCGGGGTCGAGCCCTTTGCTCCTGGCCCCCGCCTTTCACGGTTGCATGGGCCCCCTTTTCCCCCCCCCCCGCCCATGAACTTTATCAAACCTGTCTTAAAAAACTGTGTAGGGTTTTCCCTGCCCCCACTACGTCATTTCTGGGTATTCAATGCCTTACCCCTTATACTGAAGAAATACTTCCCCTACTTTTCTCTCATTTGTGTCTTAAACCCCCCCAATTGTTGGCCTTTGTTTCTTTTCCCCCCCCTGGAACATCCTGCCCTTGTCCACCTTGTCTTTTCCCACGCAGTATTTTTATGTCGTTATCATGTCTCCCCTGCCCCCCCTGCCCCCCCCCCGTGTCGTCAGGCCATTTCCCTTAATCTTTCTTCATAGGAATTCCCTTAGCCTGGAACTAACTTGTTGAAAACCCTTTGTACTTTCTTGTTTCTTGACGTCTTTATCAAGTGGGGGTTCCAAAGGTGCTGATACTCCTTTGGGGGCCGACTACCGGTGTACAGTGTCTTAAATGATTTCCTTATAAGGTGTCGGAATGTGTTCCCCGGTTTTGCCAGGGCCCTTATGTGCGCAGTTATCGTTGTGTGTGCTTCGGGACATGCTGGGTGTTATACTCACCCCAGTCTTTTCCCCTTGAGGAGGTTTGCAGTCTTTGGAAACCCTGCTATACTCTGTCTTGGTTTTCTGTGCCCTTCCCTATCTTCTTGACTTTGTTTTGGGGCGGTTTAAATTCGAGAAGCCATTTGCTGGCCAGGTGTCCGTCTGTCCAGGTCTTTTTGAAGTCCTTTGCCGGTCCTCATAGTTTTAAATTTTCTCCCATTAACTTCACTCATCTGCAAAAAGGGACACTTCTGAGTCTAACCCTTCCGTATGTCGTTCAATTTCCAAAAATAGACGGGTTTTTCCTAGGCCGACCTCTGGGGCCCCCGCTCGTAAAGGTGCCCACTGTGTACATCATTACGTACCATGACTCGTTTTGCCCCCCCTTCAGGTTTTCTCTGATCCTTGCAGGGGCCCTTCCTGTTATATCGCCTGTGCTTGCTTCTGCACTAATTCTTGTGGGAACTGTGTCGGGGCCTTTTGCGCCCAAAGAAGATGCAATCAACCCCCCCCCCTCTCTCCTTGTGTTACTTCTGTTTTTATCTAAAACTCCCAAAAGGTTTTGAACAGGTTTTTTCCTTCTGAAACCGTGCTGGGTTTCATTTTTACTCCTGTTCCATTTCCCGGGCCCACATTCCTCCCGATAATTTTTTCTCCATAATTTTCATACTTACAAAGCAATGACACAGGTCTATAGTTTAGTGCCTCTTTTTTTTTGTCCCTTTTTGAAAAAGGGAACTTTTAATTTGCCCTCCTTCCATACCCAGGTGTGCCCATTTCCGGGATTGTTGAAGATTGTGGTAAATGGGCGACAAAATACTGTCCCTCTCTTAAGGACCCTGGAGAGATGTTGTCCGGGCCCCATTGCCTTTGAGGTATCGTGTCCCCTTAAAACGTTTCTTCCACCTCCTCCTCTCTGTATGTAGTTGTCCAACACTTGTTGGTGTATTCCTTGTTGGTGTCCCCCTTGGGCGTCCCCCCCCCGGTCCTTTTTGTCTCCCACTGTAAATACTTCCTTAAATTGTTTTGGTCCTCACATACCTTTGTCGTTTTTGGATTCTCCCCCTTCTTTTCCCCACCTTAAACCCTGGTCCTTTTACTGTTGTTTCCTCCTAAGTGGCTATACGCAGTTTGGGTCAGATTTGATTTCGTTCTTGTCGTTTTTATACGTCGCTGGGCCCCCCTCCCTTTTCTGCGATACTCGTTTTTTGGGTCTTTACTAATCTCCTTGTTTTCCGGGTCCTATGCCCCCTGTACCCCTTTTCCCTTTCTGTTGCACTTTTTTTGGGGCCCCCCTACACCTTCGGGGAAACCAAGGAATCGTTTTTGGGTTCTTTTATTTCTGTTTTTCCTTTTGGGGAAAAAAACTTTCCTCGCCTCCTTGCACTTTGTTGCCCCATATTCCATCATCTCGTTTTTGATTTTCTCCCCTTTTCTGTCCCCCTGAACCCCTGCAGGAGTTTCTCATACCTGTGGGGGTTTCCCCCCTTTTTAGTTTGGCCTGTCCCCTTCAGTTCCCCGTTACCCTTTTCCCCTTGTAAATCTATATATAAAAACTGAACCCTGATCGCTGCTCCAAGGGGCCCCCTCGTATGTTTTCCTCGATGTCTGAACTGCTCAGGGGAAAACAAGTCCGTTGCTGGCTCATCCTCCCCTCTCTCTCTGGTTGGTCCTACATGCTATTAAAATTTTTGGGAAATTTTAACAAAAAATCTGATAAAATTTTTTTTCAGCAGTTTTCCCTTGGGAACGACGAATCACCAAGGCACAATCTATAAACGATAAAAGTTTTCAAACACATTAAAAGCTGCACGAGTGAAAAAAAAAATTACTTTAACCTTATAAAAAATAAATGAAATCCCAAAATTTTCCTTAGTAACCCCACCTGGTGGGCCTTTTGGGAGGCAGCTTGGTCCTGTTTAGCTGGTGACTGTTCCAGGCTGTCTTGGTTTGTGTAATTACGGGCGCGTTTTTGTGTTTCCTCCTGTATTCCCCCCCGGACAGTCTCGGCAGTAACCCGAGAAAACACCAAGTTACCATCAAAAAGGTTACTGGGGGGGCCAAAACGCACCAAAACCACCCCCTACCCCCAAACCCCGACCCACCCCAACCCTTCCGCCCACCTGGGGAAAGGGGGGAAGGGATTCATTTAGGGGCACGGGGGGTTTTGGACACAGGAACTAGGGAAAGCAACAAAAAATCCGGAGTGGGAAATGGGGAAAGGGGTTGGGGCATCCGGGGGCCCCGGTTTGGGGACCCGGGAAAATTAAACCACACTTGACCCATGACCCTGACCTGTGACCAGACATTTCATCCTTGACCGCATAAACCCAGACGCATATCACTTGACCGCACCTCACTATGACCACACCTCACTATGCCACACCTCACTTAAAGTTCACTTGAAGTTCACACTTGTAGTTTACCAATAAACCATCACATCCATGTTGGTGCTATGAAGCGCTGGTCACTAGTACTAGGGAGCCAGCAGGGAGAGAAGCACTGGTTTACTAGTACTAGGGAGCCAGCAGGGAGAAAAAGCACTGGTCACTAGTACTAGGGAGCCAGCAGGGAGAGAAGCACTGGTCACTAGTATAGGGAGCCAGCAGGGAGAGAAGCACTGGTCATAGTACTAGGGGGCCAGCAGGGAGAGAAGCACTGGTTCACTAGTACTAGGGGGGCCAGCAGGGAGAGAAGCACTGGTCACTAGTACTAGGGGGCCAGCAGGGAGAGAAGCATGGTCACTAGTACTAGGGGCCCGCAGGGAGAGAAGCACTGGTCACTAGTACTTTGGGAGCCAGCAGGGAGAGAAGCACTGGTCACTAGTACTAGGGAGCCAGCAGGGAGAGAAGCACTGGGCACTAGTATAGGGGGCCAGCAGGGAGAGAAGCACTGGTCACTAGTACTAGGGAGCCAGCAGGGAGAGAAGCACTGGTCACTAGTACTAGGGAGCCAGCAGGGAGAGAAGCACTGGTCACTAGTACTAGGGAGCCAGCAGGGGAGGAGAAGCACTGGTCACTAGTACTAGGGAGCCAGCAGGGAGAGAAGCAACTGGTCACTAGTACTAGGGAGCAGCAGGGAGAGAAGCACTGGTCACTAGTACTAGGGAGCCAGCAGGGAGAGAAGCATGGTCACTAGTACTAGGGGGCCAGCAGGGAGAGAAGCACTGGTCACTAGTACTAGGGAGCCAGCAGGGAGAGAACAGGGGCACTAGTCTAGGGGCCAGCAGGGAGAGAAGCATGGTCACTAGTACTAGGGAGCGCGGGGAGAAAAACCTGGCCCCCCGAGGGATCGGGCTTGTCAACTGGGCTTTATGCTGGCCACACCAGCCCGAGTAGACCCCACACCCCTGATCCGGCACTGACTTTGGGTATCTTTTCCACTTCTTTTAAAGGAAACCAGGTTTTGGCAATTCCCAATTTTATGGGGGGGTGTTGAACTTTTTGGGCCCCCGGCCCCTTATGGTGTTTTCTCTTAGTGACCAATGGCCCCCCTACTTTTTTTTGGGGGGCTTTTTTGCACGCCTCCCCCAGTTTTTTCTTTCGTAGGTAGGATTTTGTGTGCGATTTTGGGGCCATTCCTTCCCAAAATTTTTCCCAATGATTTTTTTATATCTCCCCTCTGTGTTCCCAAAAGTAAAGTCAAGTGCTTCCAAGCGTTCCCAGTAGTAAAGGGGCTTTGACAGACTTTAGTGCAGTAAAGGTTTTCTGTACACTCTCTAGATCTGCAATTTCAACTGTTTTTTTTATGGGGGGTGTTAATGTACCAGTATTCCAGCCTAGGAGAAAAGTGATTTGAAAAGGTTCATGGGCTTTGGATTCTCGTTTGGGAAAAATTTCCCCTTTTCCACCATCATTTTCTTTGCAAATGCGTCGTGGGATGTTGGATCCTTGAAAGTGAGATCCTAGACATTACTATCCCAGGGCCCTTACATTATTTTTTCCCCTCTATTGTATGGCCGGAGTCGTAGTATATCTGTTTGTTATTTCTCCTCCTTTTTTCCCTACGAGTATTGGAATTTGTCCCATTGAACCATATTTTTTACCCTTCCACGGAAAAATTTTTTTTATTTCTTGGAGGTTAACCGCGTCCTCAGCAGAGACAGCCCTTTCAGATCCCAGCATCATCCGCAAAGGATGATACGGTGCTTTGGGGTATATTTTTTGTTTATGTCTGTTGAGGAAAGGAATAAGATGGGGGGGGACTGTGCTTGTGGAACAGAGCTCTTACTATGGGGCCTCGATTTTAAATCTGTTGACCACTATCTTTGTGTTGATTTTTTAGGAAGTTGAAGTCCACTCCCCACTTTCCCGTTTTCCTTTAGCACGTATTTTATGGGGTATTACGCCCGATCGCTTTGTCAAATGCTTTTGCAAAGTCTGTGTTTTTACTCTGTATTGATTTTTTTCCCGTCATCCCAAGGGGCCCTGTCTGTGATCCATTGTTGGTGTGGGGAAAACTGCCAACCTTTTTGTGGGGCCCC
>NW_026470288.1:0-12342 GCF_026875155.1 Cherax quadricarinatus | reverse complement strand
CACGACTACCTTCGCCCTTACAACACCTCTAAAACCCCACTCGAATTTTTAGGGCCCCGTACATGCAGCAACGCCCGCAACACCTTCACACACTTTCTTTCCGACCCCCCCCAAAAACTTCGCACCTCTTAGAAGCCATTCACCCCTCCCTGAAATACCCCGCACACGGCGAACCCCCCATTTAAAATTTAAATGCACTTGCTCTTAACCGTAAAAAAAATCACCCCAATTCCTCTTTTTGCCCGGTAAAGAAACCCACATCCTACTCAACCATTCCCCGGGGAACCCAAAAGAAAAGGGAAAAACCCTTTTAACAGCCTTGAAACATCCGGCCTGCTAAGGGTATAGCAGCCATGCCAACTTTATGTTTTTAAACAAACACTTCCCCAAAAATCGCACGCTGATGTACTGCAAAGAGTTGGCCAACCCCCCAATCGCCCCCCCTTTCGATCCACAACAAGCCCAGAATTAACCCCTCCCTCTCTCGCACTACCATAAACTATTCCACACACTTTTATCCTGTCCCCCATTTTCCCGCTACGTGAAAAGCTCTTTTCCACAAGGCCAGTACTGCTCCCTCTTGTTCCTACCCTCATATCCGACATAGACAAGGATGTCACCCACAGCCCGTGCTTCCTTTGCGTTTGACACCAAAAATCGCATGCAGTGTCTTCCCATTGCGACCGCAAGGCTCCAGGCGGCATCAAAAAATCTTTCAGGGGGTGCAAAAAAAAAATATGAAGTTCAACGATGAGAATTTCAATTACTAGATATGGTAAACTTTGGGAAAATTTAAATCTTCTCAAGTACAAAAAAATTCTGGCAAAAATAGACGAAACCCCCAACGTCAAGCCTGGAGGATTATGTCGGGGGATCTCACCTTCAAGGACCATAACTTTGTATAATCGCATCTGTAGAAAAAATGCGGATGGTAATGAGAACCTTCAAAACAGGGGGGGCAAGCCCTGTGACACTCTTCAGGGCCTTGTTTTATCTAGGCGAAATATTGCTGCACCTAAAAGCACCTTTCAAGGCAGGGGAAATTGCCGACCTAAAAATGACAAGAGAAATTTCACGGGGCGCATAACGGGGATAAAAACCCCCCAATTTTCTGGGAGCGTTTAGGGTTTTTAAACCTGTATTCCCCAAGCAAGGGAGAGATACTTTAATTTTATACACCTGGAAAATCCTAGAGGGATTACCGAACTTGCACACGAAAATCACTCACTACGAAAGCAAAAAATTGGGGATGATGCCCATCCCCCCAATGAAAACAGGGGTGTCACTGCACGTTAAAGACCAAAAAATGTGTCAGGGGCCCGGGGAAAAGTTCAAAAGCCTCCCCGCACACATAAGGGGGGGTCCAAAAGACCCCTGGCAGCTTTAAACTGGGATGGACAACCCTAAAATCAGTTCCTGATCGCCGGGGTGTGGCTCGTACGTTGGTTGCGTGCAGCCAGCCAGCACAGCCTGGGTTATCAGGGGCTGATCCCCAGGAGGCCCGGGCACAGCCCCGGGGGCGGGGGGGTTGACCCCCCAAACTCTCTCCCCGGGAAACTCCCGGTACATTCCTTTCCCCCAAATTCCTTCCCACCCCAAACTCCTAAGACAGAATTTTGATTTTTCCACATTAACTTTTAACCCCGGTAACCCCCCCGAAATTATCAATAACATTCCAGCCGCACGTTAAAATCCTTGCGTTCGCACGAGTATTGTCGTGCATCCAATACCCCATTTTTCCCCGCACTCCCCTTCCTACTCCCAACCCCCCCCATACCGCTTCCACCTTTCTATAGAAAGGGTCTGTTAAAAAAGGAAAAACAAAATTTAGACAGGGGACAAACCCCCCCTAAAACCCCGACCCCTGGATACCCATCCCCCCCCTTCCCCTTTACCCGACCACACCCCACAAATGTATACAAGTCTCTGCCCAACGCACCCCCCTCCCCCCCAAAACCCTGCTCCTTAAATGTACCCCCCAATACCTCAGTTCTCCTTCAATCCGCGCCAATCTAAAAGTTTTGACACCCCCCCCCCTCTCCCCCCCGACCCTTCCACAAATTCTTTTTAATATATGCCCGTCAAAAATGTCCTCCCCGACCACCCCAAATTTTCCCCTCGCAAAAACTTTCCAACACACTTCATCCTTTTCCTAAAATTTTTTCAAAAATTTATAAACAGCACACAGCAATGATATTATCCTAAAGTCCCCCACCCTGCCGTTCTTTCCTTTTTGGGACTAAAAACCCAACCCCAGTTCCTTGCAACCTGCCCCTTTCCTCCCCCCTTTTATGTATTCATTAGTTCTAAAGAAGGATTCAACACATTCCAATGGCTCACAAAAAACTCGAGGGAAAGCCATCCCATGGAGCCTTACCCTGCCATCCCCCCCAAAGCCCTCCCACCCCCCCTTTCTTCAATATCCCCCAACCCCTGCGATCACGGCTATTAGCACACAAGATACTTTCCCCCCAACCCCCGAAAGCCTCCCCATCCCCCCCTCCCCTCAGAAAATTTTTTTCAAAAAACCTTCCACGTAATCACTCTTTGCCCCCGTTGTTTTTTAAACTCAGTCCCCCCCTATATCACCTAAGTCCTATGTACCCCCAGCCTTAAATTTTCCCATGCTCTCGCTGCCTTGTCCCCTTAACACACGGGGCCGTGGTCTGTCCCCCCACACCGCCCTTCAAATTCCACCCTGCATCTCACCGCATAAAATCTATCTTTCTGCAAACCACAAACCCTTTCCTTTTACAACTCGATTTCCTCCAGGGAATGCCTCCCTCACGCCCCCCTTTCAAAAAACAATTTTGCAACCTACCTCAAAATAGCTGAAACCCCTTCGCACCCAAACCCTGGTACTTTCCCATCGCACAAAAAACCGGGGGATCCTCTCCTTGCTACCCCATCCCACACCCCACAAGTCACCCAATCCCTCCCTTCCCCACAAAATTTTCCCCATTGTCCTAAAAACTAAACCCCCCCCTCCTCCCCCCCAAGAAGTCTCAATTTAATTCCAAACCCCGGTACCTCTTAGGTAAACTGGCCCCAAACAAAATCCGTTAAACAGCTCCCCATGTCCCTGTAAACGCTTCACCGTATCCACACACACTCGCCACTTCTGTCACATATAACCTATCGAGCTGGCCGCGTATCCTGTCTATGAAAACGTAATGCTCAACCATTAGGTCCCCACCTCCAATAACACCCTCTTAACCAGCCCAGCAAACAAGATCCCTCCCCCCCCCCCCCCCCTTCCCCCCCCACCCCCCCCCCCTTAGGCTAACCAAAAAAAAACACCCTGCCCCCCGTGGCTCCACTCCTTTTACGTACTATACAATCCAATCACCGCCCACGATTGTTACCGAGGGAAAGAGATCTCAAATTAAAAAAACAAAACATCAGCACAAATTCATTCTTCACCGTACATCACGCTCGCCGGAGCAACACACAAACCACTTGCCAGTCGCTTCACCTCTCCCACATCCATCTACCCGGAGTACCTACCTCCTCCCCACCTCTCACATCTAATTACAACAAACGGGCTTGTCTCCGAATCGAAATTCCAAAACCCCACCTTTCAAAGGTCCGAATATATGCCACAAACAATCGATATCCGTCCACATTCAAATCCCGACCCGCCTTTAAAGTTATGCTCCTGATGAATACATATATCTATGGCATGACGCCTCAGTAAACCCTGGAGCCACAACAGCTTCACATTCATACACCAACCCATTTACATTCACAGTCATACACTGAAACTTCTGAAGGGTTTTAAACGTGCCCTGTAAACTCCTTTCATAGACACGTCACCAGCCTTCCTATTTTTCCCACATGCTCACCACAGTGAGCTCTATTCCCTCCCGGTCGAATACCTGACCGGACACCTGTGTGGTGGCCTCCACTCCCACATCAGCCCACGGTTTCTTCCCCCGGTCTTTGCGCCCAGGTAAAGACATCATCGGAATCAGAGTGCCGTTGCCGCCTCTTCCGCCGAACACTCTCTGCATCCATGGTCTGGTCGGGGGATGCCTTCACAATGCACCCTCCGCCGCCACGTCGACCACGGTCACTTTCCGTCTAGAAGAGGCAACCCTGCAGTCAGCTGCTGCTCTCCTCTCGTCCTCACTCTCCTTCAGGTCCCTACACCGATGGTACATCATCTCAGCTCTCTTCGTCTCCAAAAACTTTTCGTTCAACTGCCTCCAAAAGCCAATCCTCTGCTCGTTCTCCCTCCACTCAACTTGGTCTCACCCTTCCACCAAAGCGAGAGACTGTGATCATACAACGGCATTGATGGCTCGCCCCACCGTCGGGAACATATCTCTTCAACCTCTCGCCTCCAAGACGAACTATGGCCTTTACAGTGCGTTTCCCGTGGCAGGCCCCCCGCCTTCGGGTCAGGCCCTCGCTCGTCCTTCTGTCTGACAACCTGTCGTTGATGCTGCCTCTCCCACTGTTGCTGCCATATGGACATAAGCACCACATTAGCCTGCAGGTCTTGGCGTGCCCTGCGTAATACACCATCACTTGGTACTAAAGGTCGTCCAGGATTGACAAACGACGGGATGGGATGCCTCCCAGCGTCATCTTTACGGTTGAACGTACCTCGGCAGCCGGCTACGCCCCATCCACCCAGGTACTGCCTTGCCAGATGCACAGTACCATAACGTTCAAAAACGTTCCGTATATTCTGCCATCGTCACTTCGAGCACGTTGCGTCCTTCACCCAAGTGTAGTGTCGTGCGACACGTCAATTAAACGAAACTCGTTATTGCCGAGTTTACGACCACACAGCATCTTGATACTGCTCCACAGGCGCTCATACACTGCCGTCGAATCGTAGCGTAACGAAAATATTCGGTTTAAAGGCCCCCATTGAGCGATAATCCATTACAAATCTTGATCAGCAATGCCGTATGTGTCGCGAATAATCAAAGGTAGAAGCACCTGTGCGGACTGAGGCGTAACTACACCCCGCACTAAATCAAAGCACACAGTGTTGAGCGCCCTTCTGATAGTCTGCGCCATACTTGAAGAAAATCAATCTGCGCAGGAAGGCCTCTCAACCAGGAGCGTGTGCGCAGCACAACCTCACGGCAATAAAGCGATGAGGTCAATCCAAAATCCTAGAGGGACTAGTACCGAACTTGCACACGAAAATCACTCACTACGAAAGCAAAAGACTTGGCAGACGATGCACCATCCCCCCAATGAGAAGCAGGGATGTCACTAGCACGTTAAGAGACCATACAATAAGTGTCAGGGGCCCGAGACTGTTCAACTGCCTCCCAGCACACATAAGGGGGATTACCAACAGACCCCTGGCAGTCTTCAAGCTGGCACAGGACAAGCACCTAAAGTCAGTTCCTGATCAGCCGGGCTGTGGCTCGTACGTTGGTTTGCGTGCAGCCAGCAGCAACAGCCTGGTTGATCAGGCTCTGATCCACCAGGAGGCCTGGTCACAGACCGGGCCGCGATGGCGTTGACCCCCGGAACTCTCTCCAGGTAAACTCCAGGTGTAATGATAGTTTGTTGTCTACTAACCATTTGCTGCAGGACTCCAGTTCCAGTGTTAAAACATTAGCAATATCTTGTGGGTCTTTACCTGTCACTAACAGAGCACTGTCATCTGCATACAGTAGGAGTTTGCACTTGACACTGATAGGCATATCATTGACATAACATAAGTATAATTAAGGGACCCCGATACTACCTGGGGGACTTCCATGTTATCGGCAGGGTTTTCTGATTTCCGTTTTGTTGATTTTGACTATTTGTCTCTGTTGTGAGGCCCCCCCCCCCCCCCCCCACCCCCCCCCCCGGAGGACTTAAACCAGTCTACAGAACCTATACCGATAGCTTGAAGTTTCATTTAGTAATATATTGTGGGTTGACGGTATCGAAGGCCTTTTGCAGCGTCTAAGGTTACCATAACCTATGAGTTCCCTTTTGACATTTCAGTTCTCAGGTAATCCATCAGTTTAATAAGGGAGGGTCCGGTTGAGTGGGATCTTCTGAACCCCATGTAGCTATGGAAAAATGCTGTTGTCATTAAGGACTTAACTACTTAAAAATACACCGCCCTCCCAGAATTTTTAGATATTATCTGATAAAAATAACGGGTCTTAGTTGCTTCATAAAACCTATTATTTTTCTTGAAGTAGGAGAACTGGCCCCTTGAAACCCCCCGGTAGGGTTTAGTGGTATTGATAGAATTTTTGTGAAAAAGGGGATTGACATTCAGAAGCCCCACTTTTAGGAACTTAGGGGGATTTACAGGGCCGTGCTCTTAGTTGGGTTAACCTGCTTAGTTTTTTTTTGAATGAAGCGGAGATACACTTACTATTGACAACTGTTTTGGGGTTACCCCTTTTTTGGTATAGTATGTTTGAAACTTACAATCTTTTAAAGGATTTGATGCGCGGAGTTTTCTTACTAGTGTTGATCAACAGATGTGTAGTAGGAATTAAAGCAATTTGCCACCTTAGATGTTTCGTGGCATACCTCATTATCGATAGTGAGTACTATGTTAGACCTATCTACTGGCTTATGGCTATACCCCAACTGTTTTAGTTGTTGCCAGAGCTTTCTGGGTTATGCTTATACTCTTCAATTTTGAGCAATAGTGCTTTGCCTTTGCTCCTTTTATAAGCCTTGTACTCTGTTCCTCACCCTTTGGAATTCATTAGTGCTGCAATATCCTGTCTGTTTGTTTTAAATCTTTTTAGCAGCTGGTCTCTGAATTTCATATTATCTAATATCTCAGTAGTCATCCAGGGTTTCAGTTCTTCGTTTAATCCTAACCTCTTAACTGGTGCAATATTATTAAGAATGGTAGTGAACATTGTTTTAAATTTTTCCCAGGCATCGTTTACGTCCGTGCAACTTATCTCTGTCCAGTCACAATTGGTGTAGCCTATTTACCAGTGTTTCTTTACTGTAGTTTCTAGTTGACCTCTTTTTTATTGTCCTGTGTAGGCCTATCCTACCCCTAGTGATTTTCCTGGTGCGTAAATGATGAAATGATCACTAAGACCTGTGGTAATGACGCCTGACTGACTAAATTTTCTCGCGCGGTTTACAAAGTATGTGGCAATTAGGGTGGCTGAGAACTGTGTGATCCGGTTGGTGTATTAAAATTAGTTGGGTGTAGTATTTATTCCTAGAATTTGCTTATACCTTTTGCATACCCGTTATTTTGTTTGCTGAAAACAGATATTGAAGTCGCCCAGTATTATTGTCTGCAATTTGTTTTCAACTCCGGACAAGACTCTGGAAAAGTCTTCTAAGAAAATGGTCCTGGGTAGGAGGGCGGTAACTAGTTCCTACTAAGTGGGTTTGGTCTTAGGAAGCAGCACTTCAAACCATAAGAATCTCCAGTTTATTGTTATTTAAATCAGGGCTTGGGTTGTAAGCTAAGTCATTCTAATGTAGGCACATACTCCACCACCCTTTCTGTTCCTATTAAGCGTTTTTTATTGTAACCCTATTTTTGACCTCGTCGTCAGTCACCGTATCATCCAACCAAGATTCAGAGATGGTTATAACTGCCGCCCTAATTTTGTTAGCTAGAATCCTAATCTCTGCCAATTTAGGAAGAAGTGATCTTGCATTGACATGAATAAAGTGAAGGCCTGTTTTCATAAAACAATCATAATCATCAATATATGGCAATGGGTCATTTGTATTAAAATTAGGTAAATCAATGTCATCACTGCTAAAGGGTAACTGTGCCAAAGTGCATTTGTTACACACAAAATGAATTCTGGCACCGTTTCTATAATTGTACATACATCCATATATAAAATTTTTTTTTTTTTTTTACATTTTACCTAAATTGCTTTAAAGTACTATAGCTTTTTAAATAAATAAATATATACTTGTGATTATTTAACTTTGCATTACTCTCAATACGAACATATTTCATTTTATTGTTCTGGAAGAATCTGAGTCAGTACATCGTCGCCCAGCCTTCAACTATTCCAGTTCTCAATAATCTTCAAATTATTACAGCTACGTTAGTTTAAGGTAAATAATTTTTAAAATAATTATATTTCCCTAAGATAACCGTGGAAAAAGTGCTGTTACAGTGGAAATAAAGGTAGATTTTCAATAGTATATAGTGTGACGTCATAGGTGAGAGGGCGAGAAGGCGGCCATTCCCGCCTCAGTCTTGACACCAGCAACGCCCAGACTCGTCCTCCTGCACTTTTAATACCGCTATTACTCTCTAAAACCAGTAGTAAGTCTTATTTACTCATGCTTCTACTATAATAAGCCTTCACTGAGCTAATACCTAGCTGGTTTTGTCTGTATTTTTGAATTAACACCATTTTCTTAATATATCGTGAGAAATATTTTTTTCTTAATATTGGTGCAGGCATTTTCTTGCTTAATATAATCTGGTGTTAGTGAATGTATCAGACAGGATGCACTTCCTGTTTGTTTGTAATGAAAATAAAAATTATATTTTATACATTTACAACAAGACCGGAAATTTAACAGTGGCCGGACTTGAGTCATATTATCAGACCCCAGAGCTATTAAATATTTGTAATGCGTGATTTTTTATTTTTATACACTCTGGCTTCCCACAGCATAGTTTACAAGCATTAACTTTGTTATTGGAGTAAGTGAAGGTGGTTGATGGGAGAGGTGGAAGCAGCAGCTGTGTAAGTTCCACCTTCATAATACTTTAATAATAATAACTTGTTCACTGTTCACCGCTGTTCTCTTTAGGAAACTCCAAAATTTTACTATTGGCTATAAATCAACGTGGACTTTATAAAGCATTCTGTGGCGCGCCAATAAAAAGTCTTATTGAATATAATATAAATAAAACGTTTAAGGTTATCAAACATGATATGTTAGACGAGTCTTCAAAAATGAGTTTGTGGAGACCGCCATTAAGTGCTGGGGAAGACCGGGGGGTGAGATGTTTCATTTGCTCAATATTTACTGGGATTAGACTGATTATCGATGTATTGAATATATTATATATTACACGCATTGACAATATTAAGAGTGCCGTTGTAGATTTTAAAATAATACAGCTCTGTAGTGTGATAGTGACGTGTGACGTCATACTGAAGTTAAAATGGCGGCGGGTGTTCTCTTTAGAACTATGAAGCAAAATGATGGTCTCCATAACCAAGTGTGAGGCGCCACTGGTTACTTAGGTCACTGAAGCACAAAGATGCTTCATCTGAACAGTTGTAATTGTCTACCTTGTCTTTGTCTGGAGAGCAACGCAGAGGGTCAACGCCCCCGCGGCCCGGTCCTTGACAGGACGCGGATCAAGGCCTGAGCAACCAGGCTGTTGGTCCTCGCTGCAAGCAGTCTAGCGTACGAGCTGCAGCCTCGCTGATAAGGAACTGACTAGAAACTTGTTAATTTTCCTGAAAGCCAGCAGAGGGAGTTTCAGTAATCTTGTATGTATGGTGGGAAGCTGTTAAATCATGTTTGGGACCCCTTATATTTTGTTCTGTTTTAGTTGTAAAATGGTATGGTGATGCCAACAAACTGGAAAAAGGACAATTGTTTACAGTTCAGGACATTTATTAAAAACTACTCAAGACAGCAAGGATTACACCAATACATAAGGTGGTGACCCTACAGATGTAAACAAACTATAGGCCAATATCAAACGAGAAACTCGTGCGCAGGAGAGAGTTATTCATTTATAACGGCACAAAACATACAAAACTCCTACCAATTTGGTTTCAGAAACAAAATAAAAGCACTAATGATGCAATGTGTAAAATGCTAGATCTGCTTTACACAGCATTGGAAAATAAGGAATATCCACTAGGACTTATTGACCATGGTCTGCTGTCAAAAGACACAGCAGACCATGGCATCCTACTCCACAACCTTTACAATTATGGTATAAGAGGCCATGTGCTTGCATATTTCAAATCCTACCTTACTAATAGGTACGAGTATGTCACCATTATCATCAACACAGCCACTTGATACTGGAGTGCCACAGGGAAGTGTCCTTGGTCCCCTGCTCTTCCTCTTATACATCAATGATCTTCCCAATGTATCCCAGCACCTGAAACCCATTCTCTTTGCTGATTACACAATTTGTCATCTCCCACCCAAATCTTGCAATCCTCAACACCAGTGCTAGCAAGGAGCTACTCAAAATCTCTACTTGGATGACAGCCAATAAACTTAAAATTTACACTGACAAAACCTACTGTATTGTTTGGTAGCAGAGCAGGTGTTGCACAACTTAACATAAAGATCAACAACACTAATTGCCAGACATAATGAGGGCAAATTCCTTGGCCTATACCTCGACAACCTGAATTTCAGCACCCATATCCAAGGGGTAGCAGTAATGTTAAATGATCAGTTATGGAAGGAGAAAAGAGAATATGAATGTGTAAATTCAAGAATTATGTGGATTAAAGTAAAGGTTGGATGCGAGAAGTGGGTCATAATAAGTGTGTATGCACCTGGAGAAGAGAGGAATGCAGAGGAGAGAGAGATTGATTTTGGGAGATGTTAAGTGAATCTCTAGGAGCCTTTGAACCAAGTGAGAGAGTAATTGTGGTAGGGGACCTGAATGCTAAAGTAGGAGAAACTTTTAGAGAGGGTGTGGTAGGTAAGTTTGGGGTGCCAGGTGTAAATGATAATGGGAGCCCTTTGATTGAACTTTGTATAGAAAGGGGTTTAGTTATAGGTAATACATATATTAAGAAAAAGAGGATAAATAAGTATACAAGATATGATGTAGGGCGAAATGACAGTGGTTTGTTGGATTATGTATTGGTAGATAAAAGACTGTTGAGTAGACTTCAGGATGTACATATTTATAGAGGGGCCACAGATATATCAGATCACTTTCTAGTTGTAGCTACACTGAGAGTAAAAGGTAGATGGGATACAAGAATAGAAGCATCAGGGAAGAGAGAGGTGAAGGTTTATAAACTAAAAGAGGAGGCAGTTAGGGTAAGATATAAACAGCTACTGGAGGATAGATGGGCTAATGAGAGCATAGGCAATGGGGTCGAAGAGGTATGGGGTAGGTTTAAAAATGTAGTGTTAGTGTTCAGCAGAAGTTTGTGGTTACAGGAAAGTGGGTGCGGGCGGGAAGAGGAGCGATTGGTGGAATGATGTAAAGAGTAGCAAGGGAGAAAAAGTTAGCATATGAGAAGTTTTTACGAAGTAGAAGTGATGGAAGGAGGGAAGAGTATGGAGAAAAAGAGAGAGGGTTAAGAGAGTGGTGAAGCAATGTAAAAAGAGAGCAAATGAGAGAGTGGGTGAGATGTTATCAACAAATTTTGTTGAAAATAAGAAAAAGTTTTGGAGTGAGATTAACAAGTTAAGAAAGCTAGAGAACAAATGGATTTGTCAGTTAAAAATAGGAGAGGAGAGTTAGAGGTATTGGGAAGATGGAGGGAATATTTTGAAGAATTGTTAAATGTTGATGAAGATAGGGAAGCTGTGATTTCGCGTATAGGACAAGGAGGAATAACATCTTGTAGGAGTGAGGAAGAGCCAGTTGTGAGTGTGGGGGAAGTTCGTGAGGCAGTAGGTAAAATGAAAGGGGGTAAGGCAGCCGGGATTGATGGGATAAAGATAGAAATGTTAAAAGCAGGTGGGGATATAGTTTTGGAGTGGTTGGTGCAATTATTTAATAAATGTATGGAAGAGGGTAAGGTACCTAGGGATTGGCAGAGAGCATGCATTTGTTCCTTTGTATAAAGGCAAAGGGGATAAGAGAGTGCAAAAATTATAGGGGGATAAGTCTGCTGAGTATACCTGGTAAAGTGTATGGTAGTTATTATTGAAAGAATTAAGGAGTAAGACGGAGAATAGGATAGCAGATGAACAAGGAGGCTTTAGGAAAGGTAGGGGGTGTGTGGACCAGGTGTTTACAGTGAAACATGTAAGTGAACAGTATTTAGATAAGGTTAAAGAGGTCTTTGTGGCATTTATGGATTTGGAAAAGGCGTATGACAGGGTGGATAGGGGGGCAATTTTGGCAGATGTTGCAAGTGTATGGTGTAGGAGGTAGGTTACTGAAAGCAGTGAAGAGTTTTTATGAGGATAGTGAGGCTCAAGTTAGAGTATGTAGGAAAGAGGGAAATTATTTCCCAGTAAAAGTAGGCCTTAGACAAGGATGTGTGATGTCACCGTGGTTGTTTAATATATTTATAAATGGGGTTGTAAGAGAAGTAAATGCGAGGGTCTTGACAAGAGGCGTGGAGTAAAAGATAAAGAATCACACACAAAGTGGGAGTTGTCACAGCTGCTCTTTGCTATGACACTGTGCTCTTGGGAGATTCTGAAGAGAAGTTGCAGAGATTGGGGTGAAATTTT
>NW_026470287.1:0-7500 GCF_026875155.1 Cherax quadricarinatus | reverse complement strand
CATTAAAATTAAGATCCCTTGCGAGAATTAAGAAAATGGATCCAGAAATTAAGTCATTATAGATGAATTAACAGAGGCTACTCTTGACACTTTAAAATTACAGACGTGTTGGCAAATAGCTAGACAGTTAGATATACCTTATAATAGATACCATAGCGCAGAGACTCTTAGGTCCCTAATTAAGGATAGATTATTTCCGAAAACCCAAGCAATGCCAGAACTAGATTCGGAAGATAGTTTTATTTCTCAGTTTGAGGAAGTAGAAATCCCACGGACGGGAACTGCCTTAAATAATGAAGTTGAACCAGGGTTTACAAGGCCTTACTACTCAGTCCAGTCTCAAAGCGCTCCCCCGTTCATTTCCCCGGAGTATGTATCGGTGGTTGGAACGAACCCTCAGTCAAATGATGGGGATAATTTTAGGACTGGTGCTCGTCCAAAAATACTTCCGGAGAAGACGCCCGAAATTCCCTCGGTGTCATTAACCTCTTGGGAATTTCACGTCCGAAACAACTAGAGAGAATAGAACGCATATTACTATTACAAAACTCTCAAATCGAAGCTAGAAGACGTCTAAACGAGGAAGAATTTAGGCGTGAAAGGTTTCGTTTTGAAACAAAGCAGAAGGGAGTTCCGGAAGAAAGAGACGTGAAGAGCACGGTAACCGGGTTTGACTTGCTAAAGCAGCTCTAATGGTACTAAGTTTAACGAAACAGACTTAGATGAATTCTTTGAAATTTTTGAGAATCAGGCACGTTCAATGGGCTGGCCCAAAGACCAAATGGGCCACATTGCTGCACACGTCTCTATATGGAAAGGCGCAGTCTTGTGTCGCCTCCTTACCATATGAGTTTTATGTCCAGTACGACGTAGTAAAGAGAACTATTTTAGAAGCATATGACATGCTCCCTATTAGTTACCAAATAGCTTTTCGTTCCATGAAACGGCAAACAGGACAACTTATTTAGATTTTTGCCCGAGGGAAAGCAGTGGCGTTTGAACGTTGGTGTCGAGCTTCTCGGGTCACGACTTTAAAAGATCTATCACAATTAATGTTACTAGAAGATTTGTATGCAAATTTTCCAGAGGGAGTTCGCCAGTATCTTGTTGGCCATCCGCAAACGACGTTGTTAGAGACTGCCGCGCTGGCAGACAACCTTCGAGATTTCCCAGGAGGTTGGTACAATCTGAAAGCAGCCAGGTTATCAAACCAGCAACGAGACCCGAACCTGCGAAGCCTTTCGGTAAGCGACCTACCCAACCCGTTCACTCCCGTGTAACAAGTAAACCCGAAGTAAAACACCAAATTCAATCGAGCCCATCCTATAGACCAGATAGGTCATGGGAAAAAATTAAATGTTCGTTACTGTTCGAAGCTGGGACATTTCAAATCACAATGCTTTTAAGCGTGATAGGGACCAGGGAAGGAGTCCATCCTATAGATTGCCCACACAAATCATATCCTCTTCGACTCATCCAAGGAAGTCCGAGCCAAGAGTAAACGCTCTGTCCCAAGGAAAAGGAACAGATCCTCCTAGTTGACTAAGCAGAATATGGGTATCATCGTCAAACTTGTCAAGAGCTATGAGTCCTTACTTTTCCAAAAGCAAAGTAGGAATTACGATAGCCAGTTGTTGCAAGTAAATTCCTTTAGGGATACGGGGTCCTACTTAACATTATTAAGAGAAGGACTGTTATCATTCCCCGCCAGATCTTATACGGGTTTCGACGCTCTGTTGGAGCTTATGGTGGCTCCACTACGCGAGTAACCCCTGTACAAGTTATATGTTGAAACTCCTATTTTTACAGGCTGGACGTCAATCGGAGTTGTCTCCAACTAACTTCCCATAAAAGACGTAGACCTATTGATTGGGAACGACTTAGCGGAAGAAGGAATATGGAAAGAGCCCATAGTTTATGGAAAATCCAACCGAGGAAAATTACGTCATCGAAGCCCCGACGAACGGAACCTACCCTCTTTCCTCTGAGCGTAGTAACCCGGGCGATGACCAAACAGTCGCGTTCTCAGTTGGTATCGGAGGAAGTCATGGACGACGTCGACGTAGGAGTAAGAGACATATTCAACGAAAGCTCGAGTGTAGAGCCAACAATCCACCCAGAACCGATACCAGTTCCTAAGTCGGTGGTTTCCGAAATAGATTTATTCTCGAAGGAGGATCTAGTAAGAGAACTCCAAATAGACCCCTCCTTAAGTGACATCAGGAAGCTTGCTGTGTCGGGAGAAGAAGCCCTTAAAGGTGACAGCTCTTACTATTGGGAGAAGGACTTACTGAAAAAGAAACTAGGATCTCTTAAAAGTGATCATCTAGTGGTCTTGCCTACCCAGTTTAGAAATTTAGCATGTAAGTTTGCTCATGACAGTCTCAAGGTGGGACATCTGGGACAAAAGAAGACTTTTAGAAAAATTGCTAAGCACTTCACATGGCCAAAAATGAAGGAAGAGTGGAACGGTATGTAAGAAGCTGTTCCGTGTGTCAACTAGTAGGCAAACCTGCACATAATCCCCACCTGCGCCGTTGAACCCTATACAAGTAACAGGCGAACCCTTTTCACGTCTGGTGATCGACTGTGTCGGCCCGCTACCCAAGACTCGGCAGGGCAACCAGTTCCTGTTCACTATCATGGACACAGTCACCAGGTACCGGAAGCAGTTCCTCTCAGGAGGATTAATGCTCGCCTAAATAGTGAGAGCACTGATTAAGTTCTTCTCTCACTTTGGATTTCCAAGAGAAGTTCAATCGGATCAAGGGTCGAATTTTACTTCAAAATTTTTCCGTGAAGCCTTGGCTCAGTTAGGGGTCAAGACGGTTTACGCGACGGCCCTATCGACCCCAATCACAAGGCGTGGTGGAAAGGTTCCATCAAACTTTGAGATTATGATGAGGTCCTATTGTTTACAGTATTCCAAAGATTGGGATGAAGGTATTCCACTACTCTTGTTTGCCCTAAGAGAAAGCGAACAAGACAACTTGAAGTTTTCGCCATTTGAGCTAATATATGGGCATCAAATTAGAGGACCAGTACAGGTTCTCAAAGAAGCTTGGACCGGGGAAGAAACGCCGACTTTTAGGAGCTCTCTACCTTAATGAAAGAACGCCTGAGCCTAGCTAGAGAATTGGCCGCCGAAAAACTTACGACAAGCACAGAGTAAGATGAAGGAGGAATACGATCGTCGAACTAAACTTCGTTCATTTGAACCAAAAGATCAAGTTCTGGTTCAACGATTTCATCAAGGACATGCTCTACAGCCCAAATTTGAAGGTCCTTTAGAAATCGTGAAGCGCCTAAGTGACGTGAACTACTTGGTAAGGACGCCGAAGAAGAGGAACTCACAACGGACATATCACATTAACCAACTTAAACCCTATTCAGGAATCGTTTCACCAGTTTCTACTATAACTCCTCTGAACCAAGAACGGGTTCCAGTAAGTTCGGATGAAATGATAGGAATACCAGTTCTTCTGAACAATTCGACAGCCTTAAAGAATTTAAATTCTCTACTGATAAAATCTGGAAGTGGACAAAGGACACGAAATAAAATCCCTGATTAAGGCAAATCTCCACCTATTCAATGACGTCCCAAAACCGTGTACGTTGGGTGTGCACGATGTTACTCTCAGAGAACCTACTCCAATCAAGCAATCTCCCTACAGAGTGAGTCCCAAGAAACAAGGTGAGCTAGAGACGGAGGTGAACTTCTTACTCTCACACGGGTTGATAAAACCAAGTAACAGTCCTTGGGCATCCCCGTGCATTCTAGTCCCCAAACCAGATGGGACTTCCCGTATGTGCACGGATTTTAGAAAAGTCAATGCTGTAACAGTGCCTGATGGGTTTCCAATACCCAGAATTGACGACTTAATAGACAAGGTCTCGAGAGCTAAGTATATCAGTAAATTGGACTTGTTAAGAGGGTATTACCAAGTCCCGTTGTCACCAAGAGCTCAAGAGATATCGGCTTTTACGATACCTGGTGGCCTATACAAGTATTGCGTTATGCCCTTCGGCTTCTGTAACGCGGCCTCCACGTTCCAGCGTATATGAACATACTTACGGGCGGATTGGACGGAGTAGAAGCTTACTTAGACGACTTAGTCGTATACAGCGACAGTTGGCCCCAACACCATTAGACAGCTTAAAGCCTTGTTTGACGCCTTAAGTAAACATAATTTTACAGTGAATTTGTCCAAGTGTGAGTTTGGCCAGACGAAAATTAAATACTTAGGATTTCGGATTGGACAAGGTGAAGTCGCTCCTTTGAACGCCAAAGTAAAGGCCCTCTTAGAATTTCCTACCCCTAAGGATAGGAAAAGCGTATCAAGATTTTTAGGAGTTGCCGGTTACTACCGGTCGGTTCTGTCCGAATTTTGCACAGGTAGCTTTTCCCCTAACTGAATTAACAAGTCCAAAAACAAAGTTTTCATGGACTCAGGTACTGTGAAATTGCTTTTAATCGTTTAAAAAAGATTACTATCCTCTTCCCCAGTATTGCTAAGTCCTGATTTTTAATAAACCATTCCACTTACAAATAGATGCCAGTGCGTATGCTTTGGGAGCCGCATTGTTACAGAAGGCTCCAAATTCTGACCTATTACAACCTGTTTCTTATTTTTCTTCTAAGTTAAAGAAACACCAGATTAATTATTCAACTATAGAAAAAGAAAGCCTTAGCTCTCGTTGTATGCCTAGAGAATTTTGATGTATATTTAGGATCTTCTACCATCAGATATCGGTGTACTCCGATCATAATCCTTTGACCTTCATAAATTCTATGAAATCGAAGAACGCCAGAATACTTCGTTGGGCTTTGAGAATTCAACCCTTCTCTATTACCATTTCCCATATAAAAGGAAAACATAATCTCATTGCTGATGCCCTCTCTAGGCCTTGAAATTTTATTAATATACATTTATTTTTAACAGTATGAGTCGGTACTTTTATGACCATCTATGTTGTGGAGAAGCTGAGATGATGTAGGACTGCTGTCTATGTTACAACCTCTGCTACTATGACAGATGCTACCCACCACAGAGAGTACAAGTCAATGGCGACCGTCAGTCACGAGGGGGGAGGTGTTACGGCGCCCCTACTTCACTCCATTATATACAAAATAAAAGGCCTGGTTAAAATAGTTCTGTAATAAATATATCGCGAACCACTTTATTACTAGCTAGATAAAGCAGGTTCGACTATATATTATTATCGGGTACAGTATGAATCAAAAGTACTCTCATTGTATTATATTGTATTTATATATCTTTCCCCATGATTATTATAACTATAATATTATATTATATTATTATTAGGTTAGGTATTACGAATGTGTAACCACTACTGTAGTGACCAATGGTGGTTCTAGAATTGACGCCACGCGTCGCCTTCTGGCAGAGCTGAAGTCTGACTATGAAGTAGTTGAGTGAAGTCAGTCAGCTCCTAGCTCTGACTCGGTGACGGGTCTTCAACCCAAAGCTCCTAGCTTAAACTAAAACTTTATACAAAGTCTTGCCTTTGCCATTAGTCTGGTAATTCATGTCACTTATAAAAGATAAACTATTTCGTTACCCTAGACCTTTCTAAAAGAGTAGATTATTAATTGAAATTATTTTATCATACTCTGTTAATGAGAATTTGAACTTAAGATTGGGTTTCTTGCTGTATAGTGTTTCATTTATAATTGCTTGTGGTTATTTTAATTCACTAACCAAATACCAATGAAGCTAAATGATTGGTAATAAAATAAAGCTAACAAAAAAAATGGAGTTATTTGTGCCCCTATTGTTACGGTGAAGATTAAGTCGTAACACTTGTGTATCATCAAGACTGATGGACTGAACAACTCCTCTCTCCTCTTATGCTTTACGTTATCCACCGTCTTCGACAGATTTATGGAGACTATGGGACTGATTTCCTCAACCTACTTCTTCGTGCCTTCCACAGTCTCAGGTATTATCCTCTGTATTGGATTAACAGAGTCACTGGTTGGCGAAACGTGCCCATAATAAAGATACCCAAGTGTTGCACTTTTGTCTTACCCATGTGTTCTTGCTTCTGTATTTTTAACTATTTGTGGTTGCATGGGTTCGAGTCTTAGGTGTTGGCCTCGCCTTTTAACTGGTTTTAACCGTGCTCACTCCTGACTTCATGATCCCTGTCGTACCTGTTCCTCAAGCTAGTAGTGGTATAAACGTTGTTAGTGTTCTTGTGGTTCATGTGAGTGTCCACTTACCTCTGTCTCCTTGTTCTTGTGGTTCATGTGAGTGTTGGCTTACCTCTGTCTCCTTGTTCTTGTTGTTCATATGAGTGTTCGCTTACCTCTGTCTCCTTGTTCTTGTGGTTCATGTGAGTGTTCACTTACCTCTGTCTCCTTGTTCTTGTGGTTCATGTGAGTGTTCACTTCCCTCTGTCTCCTTGTTCTTGTGGTTCGTGTTCACTTACCTCTGTCTCCTTGTTCTTGTGGTTCATGTGAGTGTTCAATTACCTCTGTCTCCTTGTTCTTGTGGTTCATGTGAGTGTTCACTTACCTCTGTCTCCTTGTTCTTGTGGTTCATGTGAGTGTTCAATTACCTCTGTCTCCTTGTTCTTGTGGTTCATGTGAGTGTTCAATTACCTCTGTCTCCTTGTTCTTGTGGTTCATATGAGTGTTCACTTACCTCTGTCTCCTTGTTCTTGTGGTTCATGTGAGTTATCACTTACCTGTCTCCTTGTTCTTGTGGTTCATGTGAGTGTTCACTTACCTCTGTCTCTTTGTTCTTGTGGTTCATATGAGTGTTCACTTACCTCTGTCTCCTTGTTCTTGTGGTTCATGTGAGTTATCACTTACCTGTCTCCTTGTTCTTGTGGTTCATGTGAGTGTTCACTTACCTCTTTCTCCTCGTCTTTATTTCCCAAATATTTAGTTATTATTATCATGGGATAGTTCATCTCGAGAGATGGCAGTTCCCAAGTAACAGTAACTCCATCTCTTCTGGAACGATATCTTGGAAGCTGCAGTAACTACTGAATTAACAGTGGAATGTATGAGACCATCTTCACCGCTCTGGTGAAGTCTCCTAGCTCAGGCTGACACATTCCATTACTTCATGTAAGAAACTTATCTTTGTGCGATGGAATATAACACAAAAACATAGCTAGCCTTTGTTCCCGATGTCGTGTAGAGTAGGACAGCAGCACACTGTGAATGTTTCCATTATGTAACTGTCATATAGAGAAGGGTAGCAGCACATAACGTGTTTCCACAATGTAACTGTCATACAGGTTAGTTTAGCAGTACCTTGCAGGTGTTCCTACAATGTAATTATCACACAGAATAGTGTAGCAGCACACTGTTGATGTATCCAGTTGTGTTTAAATAATTTTATTGTTTTTTACTGGGATGTGCTAAACCCGTTGGGAAACAACGCCTGGAAAATGGGCGGTACTCAGGTTTAGTTGAAAAAGGAGAGAGTTTTTTTAAAACTTTGATCAAAAGCCCCCCTTATT
>NW_026470286.1:0-11658 GCF_026875155.1 Cherax quadricarinatus | reverse complement strand
CGTCCCAAGGGGACTAATGGGAATGACAGTCTTGTGAGTTGAAAAGCTCTGGCTCAGGCACCTACCCTATTATTATAATTTTATTAGTATTTTTATATTATTAATTATTATTATTAAAAAAAAGGCACAATAGTATTTTTAATTATATTATTAATAATAATTATTAATGTTATTATAATTATTATTATAATATTATATTCGGGACTAAACGAAATCGAAATAACTCGGTAGTAAACAACTCCAGAACGGGTGGAGCTTACCCATGGCAGGAGAGCCCGAGAACTCCTAAGCCAGCGTGTCGAGTTTTATGACTGGCCTCCCAAAGGCTTCCAGCCCCACCCATTCTGCGTTTTGATTATTACAGTCACGATATTGATGATGTGATAATAAGATTCCCTCAAGCTGTATATTTGGAGATCTCTTGCGTCGTGTTTAAACTACATTTCCATAACGCGCTCACTTGCGGGTGTACTCGCCAAATCTGCCCCGCGACACATGCTACCGCAAGACCGAACGTGACAGAACAGACAAATCCTGCGTCGGGGCATGTGGGGAGTGAAAAATACGCTGGTATCCCTGGGCAAATATTGCAAACGTGTTAAATTGACATAAAATATTTTGGGAAAGTGATGTTCGCGGATTGCTTAGTAATGGGGGGAGGGCGTTTTGTTTGATGGTGGGGCCCGAGCTGGGGACATTGACACGATATTGGTGGATTGCTTGGTAATGGGGTTCTGCGTTTTGGGGTGATGATGTGGTGTATTTCGGTGTCAGTAAACAGAGCTTTCTTATTGAGGGGCAAGCCAAACAAAGTAAGCAGAATCTATCTTATTGATTGGGAAGTTTATATACGTAAGAATCACTAACACATTGACTGAAAAGCTTATGTTAGGCATGCAACACAAAACACATTAATTGCGAAGCTTATGCCAAGCAAGCGGCACAACCACATTGACTGGGAAGCTTAGGCTAATCTTAGGCTTTTTTAAGCAGCTAGCTGTGAGTGCACTTGGGGCAAGTAGAACACGTGTTATAGCACCGCACGCCAGCTGCACGAAAAATGCACGAAAAAGTCACAGTTGACTTTTCCTGACGAAATACAACACAGACAGCATAGAGAAGGGAATGGAAATAATTAAATAATGAGGAAAAATCCTTATTGAGATTATTCCTCTCGTTTATTTACTGTTTGATATATTGTAATGATTACTGTAGGATATATCACCGAATGTCTAAGAAAATGTCAGTACATTTTCTTTTCCTGACGAAGTCAACTGCCTTATTGAATTCACCTACCTTGATAAATTCACCTGTCCTGAAGAAGTCACTTGTCTTGATGAAGACACCTGTCTTGATGAAGTCACCTGTCTAAATGAAGTCACCTGTCTTAATGAAGTTATCTGTCATGATTAATTCACCTGTTTGATGAGCTAAACAAAAGCAAACAATGTTTGGATGAAAATATAACGAAGGACACAATAAATCTTCTACAGCATTTTAATGCGAATTGAATAGAAAGCCAAAAACAACTAACAGCTTCACTGGACCGGAGTGCATACTCACCGACTTTCGAGTTCGTTTTGTTCCCAGACTTCAACGATGATTTTAATTCTCCAGGGAAGATCCGAGGTATCATCGGTACAATAGTCTGAGAAGATATTATTATTATTATTATTATTATTATTATTATTATTATTATTATTGTTGTTATTTTTAAATTATAAGAATTTTGTTATTGTTATTATAAGAATGCTCAAAATCTTAAGAATCTAGTATAAGGCATACACACACACACACACCACCATTATATATTATATTTTATTATATATTATATATATATATTTTTTTATATAGTTATATTTATATATATATATTTATATATTATATATTTTATATATATATATTTAGTACCGAATGGGTTTAAAACTGGTCATTTAGCAAGAACTCATTTAAAATTAATTCCTTTAAAAGCTTATTTTTTAAAAACTTTCAAAGATAATTTAAATATTTTATTGCTATTGTAATTAAAATAATAATTTGTACCCATGAGAACTTAGAAAATTACCTATTGTAAATTAAACAAGCACAATTTAAATAGCCTAATTTCCATCGAAATATATTTTGCAATAAGTTTACAATAATTAATAATAACCGAACAATGCAATATATTTCTTTCGTTAGGTCAAAAATGATTTTTGCGAAATTATACGCAATTACTGAACAATCGTCTAACAAATTAGGCCGGAAACAGAGTTCTAGCTTCTTTGTACTCATGGCTGGAAAGATATTTTAGATCGGTAATGTATAATAAGATTTTGAACGTCTTTATATTAATAAGAACTTTCGGATTACTCAAACTCGATTTGTTTATAACTAGAGTGCCATCATGCGAACTGAAACTGATATTCTGTATTTGAATGCTTTTGATGATTGTCTTAAGTAAAATTAGTTCCACACCAGTGAATTAGGGTCTGGTTTTTGCTTTTATTGGTGTTAGACCAGCGTTTCTGTAAGTGTTGGGTGGACTGATAAACTATATACGTTCCTCTGATAAATACTATAGGAGTTCCCTTGATTAAACTATAGACGTCTCCTCTCTTGTTAAACTAATAGACGATCTCCCTCTTGTTAAAATATAGGACGTCTACCTCTGTAAACTATAGACGTCTCCCTCTTGATAAACTATAGACGTCTCCCTCTTGATAAACTATAGACGTCTCCCTCTTGATAAACTATAGACATTTCCCTCTTGTTTTGAGTGAGTCAGCCGTAGACCCGTTTTCCTTAATATTACGGAATGAAGTTAGGAGAATTTGTCATATTGAATAGAGGCATTCGCAGGGATGCCCTATGTCTCAAATGCTCTTTGCTTGCATGCAGGACCCTTTTTATTGGACAGTTTGTGGCTGGGGAGTAGATTCGTCGTGGGGTTCGGGTAGTGATCGACCAGCCATAGTAGGTTATGTAGATGATACAACTGTCCTATTACGTACGAGGGAGCAATTGAGTTTTGTGGGAAGACTTGTAGATGTATTTGGTAAGGCAACAGGGAATGCGGGTTATACAAAGAAAAATCGAAGATTATGAAGTTGGGAGATTGGGCGAGAGATGAGGTAGGTATAGAGACGTGGACGGTGGTTGACTGTGTTAACATATGTGGTATACAGTATATGAGAGAGGTTGATAAGACGAGGGCATGTAATTCGGGGAGGGTGGTAAATAGTGTTTTGAGGCGTATAAATAGTCTAAGGGCGATAGTAATCAATGTTCTTCTTTATAGAAAAGTTTGGCACATTGCTGCGCTGTATCCACTAATACAGGGGATCTCAAACATCTTTTAAATAGAGTTTATAGATTTTTGTGGGGCTCAGGGTGCGACTGGCTCACAAGAGCGGTGGTAGAGAACCAATGCGTGAAGGAGGGTTAGGTCTTTTTCCCTTTAAGAGACCGAGTCATTGCTTGTTAGGGTGAAGCGTCGTTTTCTCCGGCTGGGTGGCAGGCATGGTGGTTTAACAGAAATGTATCGTGACCTGCGCAGGTGGTGGGGACGGACAGATTTAATTAGGTGCGAGACGATGCTACGTGTGTTACTGTGCATGCGAAAAGTGCGGAGCGTTAAATTGAGTACTTTGGAAAAAAGTGGGTATGGTGAAAGTTGTGGTGAGAGTTCAGGGAATGTTCCCCATGTACGCGTGGTGTGATATATGGAAGCGGGTTCATCAGTTACGTCTCCTTCCTCGAGTACGCGAAGTGGTTTTTAAATTTTTGCAGGGGATTCTGCCGTCCAAGGT
The DNA here is from genome assembly GCF_026875155.1 of Cherax quadricarinatus. Lineage (NCBI taxonomy): Eukaryota > Metazoa > Arthropoda > Malacostraca > Decapoda > Parastacidae > Cherax > Cherax quadricarinatus. Next base: position 7,867 of record NW_026470286.1, on the reverse strand, counting down.
GGTGTTGTCTAATCGGCGTGTAGAGGAGGATCGGAGTTGTTCAGCGTGGGGGGAGGACGAATAAAGCGTTTCATGTTGTGTATTTCTGTGAAGCTTTAGGTTTTAAGTACGTGCGTGGTTAAGCAGGGTTTTTACAAATGGTAGGGGGGGGGGGGGTTGAGGTTTTTTCAGTACTTAGGGCGTTGAGTTTTGATGGGGTGGGGTTGACATCTGTGTACAACGTGCAGTGTGTTTGTCGTAAGCCGATTATATTTATGTGTATGGGCTATGAGGCTTTGTTGAAGGTAATGCAGAATCCGGGTTTTAGCGGGAACAATTCTTAAAAACTAAATGTCGAAATCAGTTGGTATATGAGGGGAGATGGGAGAAAAGATTTCCCGTCTGCATTATGAGCGTTAGAGTTAAAGGATTTGAGATAATTTGTGTTTTGTTCAGTGGGTAATTAACGGGTGGTCAGCTGCTTTTAATTGTGTGTAAATGTCTTGTGTTTGTGAATGTTGTATGTATGTCTCCAATGTTGTATGTATGTCTCCCAAAGTTGTATGTATGTCTCCAATGTTGTATGTATGTCTCCAATGTTGTATGTATGTCTTTTCCCAAAGTGATGATGACATTAATAAATGTAAAAATTTTGTATGTGCAGGACGTTAAAAGTTTTGCCTTTTTTATTCTTGTATACCAATCATTGGTATTTTTATAGATGTGTTTTCCTATTGCTTTTAATATATGAATTACATGTAATTGATTACATTATTTGTTGAGATGTAAAATAACACATTTGTATTTGTTATATTTGGATGTTTTCGTCGTCGATTCATAATCCCTATTCTATTTTGGGTGTATGAGTGGCTTGTGTGTGTGTTATTGTGTTTTGGGTTTTTAACACAATGTTTATTATCGTTAATTTACTTACCCATGTGTGTTGCCATTTGTATAACAGGGTGACATTTCTTTAATAATTTTAAAATGTGTTGTCTGAGTAAAAAATCATTGTAAATACTTTTTTTGGTTTTAAGGTGTTTACCATTATTTGTACGGTATCGTTGGTCGTGGAGATTTTTGTAAAATTAAACCGCTTTTTTTTGTGGTTTTTAAATATACTTTTATTTTTTGGGATCTCATGTTTTAAAAAAAATATAAAAAAATATTACGGAATTTTTTTAAGGAAATTGCCAGAGTATCTATATTCAGAAATTAAAAATTTTTTTTTTTTTTAATCGTATGAAGTTTGACCGTTTTTTGAAAATTAAAATGTCAGTAAAATATTGTCGTTAGGTCTTACTACTTATCGTGTTGTGGGGCCCGGGTTTTCTACTGATTTAATTTTGCCTTCTTCTTGGCACTTGGACGGTCTGCCTGGTGTTATTACTTCTTCGAACTAGAACCGTTCCCCGAAAAATCTGCCCGGCTTTCTCATTTCTGCAATTTGGAAGCTTTGATGAATTCCCCCTGCTGTTTCTTTGACACGACCGAAAACTTTGTATATAAAAAAGGTTTTTTTTTACACCGTTGCAAAAATTTGCCGCTCAACATATCATTAGGCATTTTCGGATTTTGAATGCATTTAACTAGGGGGTGGATCCGCATTTATGTATTTTCCCTGTGTTGTGTTTTTAGGGGGTGTTTTGTATTTATTTATTAATTTCCCTGTAAAATTTATTTTTTGTGGACGTTAGTCTTGATCCCTTACAATCTCAGCAAAAATTAAATTTTGCTCTACTTGTAAACAAATTGTATGCTTCTTGCACAAACTTAAAGAGAAAGAAAAAAAGTTTTTTTATGGGAAGTTAACTGTGATAAATACGTACCTTTATAACCTCGAAAAAAATTCCCTTAAGGCGAAGTTCTTCTTCAGTATGTGCGGTCTTTCAGTGATTTATTTTTGGAAAAGGGGTGGTGTCATGGGCTGCTGTGGTGTTGACGGGGTCCCTTGGCGATGCTAATAGTTTGCTACTGTTGCTGCAGCGTTTTTGCGTGGTGACATTTTTTTTCGGGCTGCTATGGCTAAGCTGTTGTTGCTCCCGGTGTTTTGTATAGTCTTCTGTTCAGGAAAAATTAAATAAAACGGATAAAAATTTCTGTAAATCTGTGAAACCGGAAGTGTAGAAATAGAGAGTAAATCTTGTTCACAAAACGAAACTAAAAACACAAAAAAAAAATGAAAATGTATTTTAATCCTCTTTTTGAGACCCTTTTTATTTTTGACACTAAAAAAGGGGTAGTTAGAGGGCAGCCATAAGATTCCCCAGTATAAAGAGCTCCCCCTGCTGGAAGGATTCCCCGTGCCCTTCTCCGAAAAATTCTCGGAGAAGGGCAGCGTTTAGTTACTTAAGGAACTATCCCAGGGGACGGATTGCCCCACTGCAGATACACCAGAGTCTCGTTAATGATCAATATATTGTTCTAAATAACAAAAAAATGCGTATGTGAAGGGTTGAACTCAACGCGGGCTCATCGACGGTGTTGTACTAAGAGTGTATTGGTGCTGTATTTTTGACGATGCTAAAATTTTTCGAGATAAAAAAGTGAATTTTTGGTAGGAGTGACGTTCAGGCTCGGGAATTTGGGAAAAACAAAATAAACCCTAAAAAAACAATTTGTGCATTTTAAAAAAAAGTAGCGAATAAAAAAGAAAACGAAAAGGGGAAGTAAAAAAATAATAAAAGAAAAAACTGAAAAATGTAGAAAAATATAAGAGAAGTAAAAGAAAAAAGTAAAATAATGATGATAATAATAAAAAAAAAAAGAAGAAAAAGAAAAAGAGAATTTGAAGAAAAAAGGGAAAAAAAAAAGAAATAATAATAATTAATAATAATAATAAAAATAAATTAAAAAATAATAAAAATAATAATATCTGAAGTATATAAAGACAACATCGTCGAAAAAGGTCACTGCCCGGCGGAAACTGCTCAAAAACAGATCTGTGGCTTTAAAATTTCTTAAGGCCCAGACACTCAGTTAGAGTTTCGGGAAAAAAACCTTGATTTTCAAACTCTGTTTAGGGTTTTCATTTCTAAGTGTTTGAAAGTAAAGGGATGAGGACCAAAAAAATTTTTGGTCTTCGTTGAAAATAAGTCATACTGTTTTTTTGTGAGGGGGGGGAGGGATCTAAAGTTTTTATCTTCACTTTTAACCCTTCAGTGTAGTATAAAAAAATAAATGTCATTTAAAATTTTTAGAGAATGTATAAATCTGTAACCATATATATGATGAATCCAAAATAAATATTTATAATTTTTTTTTTATTATTAGTAGTGTAGTAGTTAGTAGTAATATAGAGTAGTAGTAGCAGTATAAGGGTACATAAAAAAAAAAAAAAAAAAAAATTAAAAAAATTACTATTGGTATGTGCAGAAAGGTAGTTGTCGAAAACAGAATTGAAATAGAAAAGTAGTAGCAGTGTAGTAGTAGTAAATAAAGTAGTAGCGTAGAAGGCTAGTAATAGCATTTAATACAAGTGTAACAGTGTATTAGTAGTAATAGCAGTGTATTAGTAGTAATAGTAATAGCAGTTGTGTAAAGTAGTGTTATTTAGTACTATTAACAATATAGTGTGTTTTGTGTAGTATTGGTGTGGTAGAATTTAAAATTTAATTTTTTAATCATTTATCATTCATTAATGAAGGAGAAAAGATGGAGGCTTTCAAGGCAAAACCCTCCTTAGCTCATTCGAATTGTGCTTCGGTGGGCTCTCAATAAAAAAAATAAAAAAGATATTGATGTAACCCCACGAGGCTCTGACGCGTGTCAGCAAACCAATTCATGGAAAAATTTGCTTGAAGCGCGACGTAGCAAAAAAGGGGCAAGATAGGTGAAATCTTGTCGTGTTTAGTTTATTCCCAGAAATACTTGTTTTAAAGAGTTTCCCATTTAAAACTAGCTTGAGGCTGAGAAAACTGGTCATGAAAAATAGGGAAGGTAAAGAGAAGGGGGGGGAACCCTGTGATAGGTGCTAGGATGGGAAAAAGTGTGGAGTCAAAGAGGGTGGGCAAAGTTTTGGGGGCATCACTGGGGGCTAAAAAGGGAGGGAAATGAAAAAGGGGGGGCTGAGGGGGGCTAGATTGGGAAGGGGCGGAGAGGGCTAGAAATGGAATACGAGAGCGGGCAAGAGAGGGTAAGTATTTTGGGAAAGAAGAAAAATGCAGTGAGGAATATAGGATAAGGGATTCACCCCCAGAGGTTTTTGAGGAAAAACAGTTTTAAGGGGAAAAACAGGAAAAAGGAAAAAAAGAGGAGGAGGAGAAGGAGGGGGGGAAAAAAGAGAGAGGAGGAGGGGAAAGGAAAAAAAAGAAAATAGAAAAAAGGGGTTTAAGGAAAAAAAAAGTTGGACGGAGAGGTAGAAGATATGAAGAAAAAAAACAAAATTATATGAAAAAATCCTGTGTACGAATTTTCAGAAGATTTCTTTTGACCTTTACCCCTGTCTTTCTCTCCCATTAGTCGCAAAAAAATAAGGCTTGGTTCGATTCCAGGTACGGGTTTTAAAAGGTGGCATGATTTAACAAACCCCCTTCAGTCCCTGCCCAAAAAAAAAAAACCTAATGTAAAATTTAGGGTTTTCCTGTGTGTGGGGCCGACTGGGCCATGGGTTGCATTTCCAGGGCAAAAAAACTGCGTAAGAAAAACCCCCTTTATGTTTGGGAAAAAATTACGCAAAATACGTGTATCAAAAAAGATAATAAATCGGAACAAAATTTTTTCTGTCTTTGTCTGTCTGTCTGTTGTCTGTCTGTCTGTCTCTCTCTCTCTCTCTTCTCTCTCTCTCTCTCTCTCTCTCTCTCTCCTGTCATCGCTAGGAAGTTTCACTCACACCGCCCGGAATGTAAACCCCTGGCCTGTGTGTTATACATGCCCCAACGACAGCTAAACTGTTCTATGCTAAAGGCATGGCTTTACATAGAAAGAAAAAAGCGTAATCGTACAATGCCCCCAACATTAATTCTAGGGTTTTGTTTATACGATCAGAAAAGTGTTAATAATTCACACAAAACAAAAGAAAAGGTTTTTTCTGGAAATATTTTTTTTAAATGAAGCCCCCACACTAAGAAAGTGATGGTATATTTCCCAAAACTTTAACAAAGCTTTCCATGCCATTATTTTCCTCTTTGCAAAAAAGCGCCAAATTTAAAGGTGTAAACATGCTTTGTAAAGTATCTGTAACAAGCGCAAAAGCTGTGATTCCTTAACTTGGGCCAAAACGCTAATCGGATTTCTTACATATATTTCCTATTTAATTCCTCAAACCCTATGCATTTAATTAGGGGGGGTTAGGTTGGCTATGATAAAAGTTTTCCGTAAATGAGCAGAAATTTCAATGATTCTAACATGCACCCACGCTTTTTAAATGCAGAAATCCCATTAAGGTGCCCAATGCATTTTTTAGCAGAAGCAGAAAACGGGGCCCTCCCAGCGGCCGAAAATAGATACTTTAAAATTTTCACGTTTGTATTTTAGTGTCAACGTCGCTTTATAGACGGTCTTCAGTTAGGAAAAAAAAAGGACGTGTCTTCTCTTGCATATTTACTCTTTCTACTCCCTCTTACCTCTCTTTTCCCCTTCCACCCCTTCGTCCACATCATCTTCTTCCTTCTAGCAGATGCCACAGACACTGGCCATGCAGACACACACTAAACATTAATACCTGGTATTTACATATTGACAACGTCGACGCAAAAGGTGATCCAGGAGGGACGAAATAGACCAGGGACTAGGTCTGTAGACCCTTTCCCAGTGTTACAATAGATCCTTTCACACATGTACAGAAGACCCCTTCAAACACTTTTTCAGAAACCCCTCACCACTGTTCAGAAGGACCCCTTCACCACGTTACAAAAAACCCTTCACACAGTGTTACAGGAGTCTTTCATACAGTGTACAGACCCTCATACAAGTTTACCCAATGACCCTTCCACACTGTGTCACAGACCCTTCACACAGTGTTCAACCTTCACCAGTATTACAGACCCTGACACAGTGTCTTAGCCCATTCACCCGTGTTACCGGACCCTCACACAGTGATACATACCTTCACACGTTTACATACCCTCACACAGTGTTTGGGGACCTTCCCACCATTGTTACAGACCCTTCACCATGTCACGACTTCAGGATACTGTTGCAGACCCTTCACACAGTGTTACAGACCCTTCTACTGTGTGACAACCTTTCAGAAAGGGCTACAATCCTTCAAAAAGTATCATAGACCCTTCACTCAATATTTCAAACCCTTCACACAGTGTTACACATCTTTACAGTTTCACTGACCCCTTACACAGTGTTAGAGACCCTTCATGTAGGGTCACAGACTCCTCTTATAAAATGTCTTACAGTACCACAGACCCAACACAGTGTCACAGACCCCACACAGTGTCACAGAGTCCTCACACAGTGTTATAGATCACACACAGTGTCATCGACCCCTTCACACAGTGTCATCGACCCCTTCCCACAGTGTCATCGACCCCCTCACGCAGTGTCATCGACCCCTTCACACAGTGTCATCGACCCCTTCACACAGTGTCATCGATCCCTTCACAGTGTCATCGACCCCTTCACACAGTGTCATCGACCTCCTCACACAGTGTCATCGACCCCCTCACACAGTGTCATCGATCCCTTCACACAGTGTCATCGACCCCTTCACACAGTGTCATCGACCCCCTCACACAGTGTCCTCGATCCCTTCACACAGTGTCATCGATCCCTTCACAGTGTCATTGACCCTTCACACAGTGTCATCGACCTCTTCACACAGTGTCATCGACCCTTCACCGTTCATCGACCCTTCACACAGTGTCATCGACCCCCTCACACAGTGTCATCGATCCCGTCACTTGTACAACACTTGGAAATCTTTAGTCTGAAAACGTTTAGCCAACCAGTGGCTTCATCAATCCTATACAGAGAAGAATGATTGTAGATCAGAAGGAGTTTGAGGTAATCAGTCCCTCAGCCTGGAGTCGATATGCTGCTCATATGCTGCACTTTTTTTCAAGATTGACAGACTGATCACATCGACTCCAGGCTGAAGGACTGGTTACCTTAACCTTCTTCTAATCTTCGACCATTCCTTTCTGTACTGGACTGATGAAGCCACTGGATGGCGAAACGTTTCCACAATAAAGATACCCAAGTGTTGCACAAGTGTCTAATTAATCATCCTGTCGGTTCTGTGAACCGACATTACCACACATCCCGCACACTGTCACAGACACAGCGTTTCAGACCTCTCTTACAGTGTCACAGACCCCTCACAGCGTAACAGACCCCTCACATAGTGTTGCAGACCTCTCATACATTTGTCATAGACCACTCACATAGTGTTACAGACCTCTCATACATTTGTCATAGACCACTCACACAGTGTTACAGACCTCTCATACATTTGTCATAGATCACTCACACAGTGTTACAGACTCTCATACATTTGTCATAGACCACTCACACAGTGTTACAGACCTCTCATACATTTGTCATAGACCACTCACACAGTGTTACAGACCTCTCATACATTTGTCATAGATCACTCACACAGTGTTACAGACCTCTCATACATTTGTCATAGACCACTCACACAGTGTTACAGACCTCTCATACATTTGTCATAGACCACTCACACAGTGTTACAGACCTCTCATACATTTGTCATAGACCACTCACACAGTGTTACAGACCTCTATTACATTTGTCATAGACCACTCACACAGTGTTACAGACCTCTATTACATTTTTTGCAGACCACTTACACAGTGTTACAGACCACTTAGACCACTAACACCCTCATACAGTTTAACAGACCACTAACTCCCGCATACAGTGTCATAGACCACTAACTCCCTCATATAGTGACACAGACCTTCAATATAAA
>NW_026470285.1:0-12336 GCF_026875155.1 Cherax quadricarinatus | reverse complement strand
TGTCGAATTTAGAAATTTTGCCAATTTCACAAAATTTAAAATGAAATTTTCCAAATAGGGTCCAAAATAAAAAAAAGAATTCCTGGCACTAAAATAACAAGTTCTTTTCTTTATCACATCCCGGGCCCCCTCTTATATTTCTTTGGCTTTCCACTTTTAATTTTTATTTCTTACAAAAAATAGAAGATTTACTGTTATGCAGACTACTGCATTAGTGTAGAAATGGTATAAATAATATCAGCGCACTTGTGAAAGAATATTAGACTCACCAGTTGACATGTATTAGACGCTTGGCATGATTTGTTTACTTTTGAACTTTGGTAAAAATCGAACATTTCTGCTACTTTGAGCTCAATTTCAGGGTACTTTTCATTGTAAAACCAGTCAAAATCATCTCAATTTCTGTAATATGTCTTCCATTCTATAAAATAAGACCAGGAAAACTAGAATACAAAAATAAATACCATACAAAAATACGAAAATACAGTGCAAATTCGCTGTTTTAATCCAAAAACATGGTCAAAGTTTTTTTTTCTCATTACGCACTGAGTGCTGTAGAATTTTTTTTTATACTGTGCACGCTGACCACATAGACCCATTCTTTCTTATGTAGGCCTACCAGGTTTCTCCCACTAGATTTGAGGGCGCTATAGTTTAGGCGTACTAGTACATCAAAAACCCTGGGTCCTAAGCCGTACTAGTATGGCCGAAACCCTGAAAGGGTTAAATAGTAGAAGATTTTAATACAGTACATCACAATGTAAATTGTTCCATTGTAATACTAAATTCCAATGCTATAAATAGTACTAAACTGCAATACATCATATAAATTGTTTGAAATTGTTACACTGTAATACTGTAATCTTTATTAACTAAATCAATAGTGTAATAAGTCTATACTAGACTTATCTAAACCAAGTAGCATTACTATTCTTAAGTTAATCATTAAATTTGCCTGAAATGCTCAGCATACAGAGTGACTTCCTCTGTACTACCATGTAATTTGTCAAAATAAAAAGTCTAATTTAATCTAATCTAAGGCAATATCAAAGAACTACAGACTGATAGTGCTATTGTCCCACATCATAAAAATCTTTGAAAGGCTTCTAAGAAGCAAGATCACCACCCATCTAGATACTCAACAATTACACAACCCAGGGCAACATGGGTTTAGAGCAGGTCGTTCGTGTGTCCCAACAACTGGACCACTATGAATAGGTTTCCTGGATGCTCTAGATGACAAACAAAAATGCAGATGCATACACACACTTTGCAAAGGCCTTTGACAAGTGTGACCATGGTGTAATAGCACACAAAATGCGTGATAAAGGAATAACAGGAAAAGTTGGTAGATGGATCTATAACTTCCTGACAAATAGAACACAAAGATTAATAGTAAACGGGCAGCTACAGTGAAAAGCTCTGTTCCACAAGGCACAGTACTCACTCCCATTCTTTTCCTCATTCTCATATGTGACATAGACAGAAACGAAAGTGCCTTCCTTTGTGGATGACACTTGGATTTCCATGGCAGTGACCTCCATCGAAGACACCTCAAGACTCCAGGTGGACATAATCAAAATCTTCAAGTGGACTACTCATAGCAACATGAAGTTCAAAGAGGAGAAATTTCAACTACTCAGATATGGAAAACTTGAGGAAAATAAAAATGTACCTGTGTATACAACAAATTCTAACCATTCAGTACCTGGTGTATACCTGGAGACAATTCCAGGGGTCAATGCCCCCATGGCCTGGTCTTTGACCAGGCCTCATGGTGGATCAGGGCCTGATCAACCAGATTGTTACTGCTGGCCTCACGTAATCCAACATACGAACCACAACCTGGCTGTTCAGGTACTGACTTTAGGTGCCTGTCAAGTGCCTGCTTGAAGACAGCCAAGGGTCTATTGGTAATCCCCCTGATGTATGCTGTGACGCAGTTGAAAAGTCTTGGGCCCCCTGCTTTTCATTGGGGGAATGTTGCACCATCTGCCGAGTCTTTGCTTTTGTAGGGAGTGATTTTTGTATGCAAGTTTGGTATTAGTCCCTCTAAGATTTTCCAGTTGTATATAATCATGTATCTCTCCCTCCTGCATTCTAGGGAGTACAGGTTTAGGAACTTCAAGCATTCCCAGTAATTGAGGTGGTTTATCGCAACAGAGTGAAAAAGTAATGTGAAGACCCGGGAGTGATAATGTCAGAGGATCTCGCATTCAAGCACCACAACAATGTATCTACTGCATCTGCTAGGAAAATGATAGGATAAGAAATGGGAACCTTCAACACTAGGGACACAAAGCCCATAATGATTCTTTTCAAATTGCTTGTTCTCTCTAGGATTGAATACTGTTTTACACTAACTGCCCCCTTCAAGGCAGATGAAATTGCTGACCTGGAGAATGGACAGAGAACTTTCACTGCACACATAAGTATGATAAAGCACTTAAATTACTAGGAATGATTAAGTCCTTTGATCAGTATTCACTGAAATGCAGGCAAGAAAGATACATGATAATATTCTTGTTTGCACAGAACTGCTAAATGCCTCAAATGATGTGGAAGTTTTAGCAGTAAAGGTCGAGAACCAAAACCTAGTCATTGTGATAGTCTACAAGCCTCCGGATGCAACATCCCAGCAATTCCAGGAACAGCTGTTAAAAATTGACCACTGTCTGGAAAACCTTCCAGCTCCTGCACCCAACATCTTGCTCCTGGGGGATTTCAACTTAAGGCACCTAAAATGGAGGAATATAGCAAATAATATTGTTGCAGTAATAACACCAGGAGGCAGCTCTGATGAAAACTCACACTCACGCGAGCTTTAAATTCTGCACAAAATTCAATTTAAACCAGCAAATAATAGAGCCTACTAGACTGGAGAATACACTAGACCTCATCTTCACTAACAATGATGATCTGATAGAAATATCACCATATCAAAAAAATATACTCAGATCACAACATAATTGAGGTTCAGTCATGTATGCGCGGAGCCCCAGACCGACATAATGAGATTAGTCAACGAGGGAGCATTCACCAAATTCAACTCAATAACAAAAACATAAAGTGGGACCAAGTAAACCAAGTCCTAACCGATATAAGCTGGGAAGATTTACTAAGCAACACAGACCCCAATTATGCCTAAACAGATTAACTCGGTAGCACTCGATGTATGCACAAGGCTTATTCCTCTAAAAAAAAGGAGGAGTAGATGTAAAACAGAAAGAGACAGGCGCTCCCTTTTCAGGCGACGGAAAAGAATAACAAGCGGCTAAAAGAGGTCAATATATCTGAAATGCGTAGGAGACACTGGTCAGAGAAATAGCAAGCATCGAACTTAAGCTAAAAGAATCCTTTAGGGGTCAGGAATCGCGGGAAGAAATAAAAGCCCTAAAGAAATCGAAAGAAAAACCCCAAAATATTTCTTCTCCTATGCCAAAACAAAATCGAGAACAACGTCCAGTATTGGGCCCCTACTTAAACAAGGGTGGGGCCTACACAGATGACAACAAGGAAATGAGTGAGCTACTCAAGTCCCAATATGACCAGTTTTAGCAAGCCGCTAACCAGACTGAGAGTCGAAGATCAAATGAATTTTTTATGAGGGAGCCACAAAATTTTATTAACACAAGCCCATCCGATGTTATCCTGACGCCAAATGACTTCGAACAGGCGATAAATGGGCTGCCCATGCACTCTGCCCCAGGGCCAGACTCATGGAACTCTGTGTTCATAAAGAACTGCAAGAAGCCCCTATCACGAGCCTTTTCCATCCTATGGAGAGGGAGCATGGACACGGGGGTGTCCCACAGTTACTAAAAACAACAGACATAGCCCCACTCCACAAAGGGGGCAGTAAAGCAACAGCAAAGAACTACAGAGAGTAGTCGTCAACAGAGTAAAGTCCGAGGCAGCTACGGTGAAAAGCTCTGTTCCAAAGGCACAGTACTCGCTCCCATCTTGTTCCTCATCCTTATATCCGACATAGACAAGGATGTCAGCCACAGCCCCGTGTCTTCCTTTGCAGATGACACCGAATCTGCATGACAGTGTCTTCCATTGCAGCCCACTGCAAAGCTCCAGGCAGACATAAACCCAAATCTTTCAGTGGGTTGCAGAAAACAATATGAAGTTAAACCCGATGAGAAATTTCAATTACTCAGATATGGTAAACATGAGGAAATTAAATCTTCATCAGAGTACAAAACAATTTGGCCACAAAATAGAGCGAAACACAACGTCAAAGACCTGGAGTGATCAGTCGGAGAACTCACCTTCAAGGACCATAACATTGTATCAATCGCATCTGCTAGAAAAATGACGGATGGATAATGAAAACCCTTTCAAAACTAGGGAGGCCAACCCCATGATGACACTCTTCAGGTCACTTGTTCTATCTAGGCTGGAATATTGCTGCACACTAACGGGCACCTTTCAAGGCAGGTGAAATTGCCGACCTAGAAAATGTACAGAGAACTTTCACGGCGCGCATAACGGAGATAAAACACCTCAATTATTGGGAGCGCTTGAGGTTCCTAAACCCGTATTCCCTGGAACGCAGGAGGGAGAGATACATGAAATTTAAAATACACCTGGAAAATCCTAGAGGGACAGTACCGAACTTGCACACAAAAGTCACCCACTACGAAAGCAAAAGACTTGGGAGACGGTGGCCCATCCCCCCAATGAAAAGCAGGGGTGTCACTAGCACGTTAAGAGACCATACAATAAGTGTCAGGGGCCCGAGACTGTTCAACTGCCTCCCAGCACACATAAGGGGGATTACCAACAGACCCCTGGCAGTCTTCAAGCTGGCACTGGACAAGCACCTAAAGTCAGTTCCGGATCAGCCGGGCTGTGGCTCGTATGTTGGTTTGCGTGCAGCCAGCAGCAACAGCCTGGTTGATCAGGCTCTGATCCACCAGGAGGCCTGGTCTCAGACCGGGCCGCGGGGGCGTTGACCCCCGGAACTCTCTCCAGGTAAACTCCAGGTAAACTCCAGGGATTAGTACCAAACCTAGACAAGAAAATTATTCCCTATGAATGCAAAAGACTCAGCAGGATATGCAACATTTTTCCAGTGAAAAGTAGGGGTGCCACGAGTTCACTAGGAGACAACGCATTAAGTGTCCGGGGTCCAAGACTGTTCAACTGCCTCCCAGCATACACAAGAGGGATTACCAATAGGCCATTGGCTGTCCCAAGGAAAAGGGACTGGGACAGGCACCTAAAGTCAGTACCTGACCAACCAGGCTTGGTTTCATATGTCAGTTTTGCATGTGGCTAAGCAGTAGCACTATACTATAATCAAAAAGAAGCGCTAAGCCACAAGGGCTATACAGCGCTGCAGGGTAGGGAAGGAAGCGAGGGTATTGGATGCAGAAGGGGGAGGGATGATCAGAAAGGTTACAAAAAACGGGGGGGCAGGGGATAGTAGGGGGTAGAGGGTAGCAAGAGATTAAAAGAGAAAGGGCTAAAAGGTATCAAATTTGGAGAAAAGTCAGTTGTTGTCAAAAGTCTGAGGAGTCCGGATGAAAGGGGGCCCATCAGCGAAAAGGGGAAGGGTAAAGAGAGGCACGAGCGAAGACGACGACAGAGGTAAATTCTCGTGCCGTTGATAAGTGGGCAGCCCAAAAGATGTGGCTGACTGATAATGGGTTTGGGCAATTCTCACAAGAGGAGCAAGGCCTCTCCATAATACCCATGAGAAAGCGATAGGCCAATGGAAGACGGGAGAGAGTATTTCCCCCAACCTCGACCTGGTGATAAGAGTGGGGGGTAATAGATTTAAATTTTTTTGCCCGGGAAAAGTAGACCAAAAGTTTTTGCCAAACGGGTGTGAAGGGGGGAAGATATTCAGCAAAATAGTCCGTAATGGAATACCTCTAAAGAAACTGTAGGTCATGTACTGTGACCGCGCAGCAGGCTGCCTTTTATTGCCCTGTACGTCAACATGACAGGGACCCAACAAAAAACAATATCTTAGTTGGTAAAGATGGGCATAGCCAAAGTTGGATACGGGGACTAAGGGGTGGGGTGTATAAAATTTTTTGTATGCCTGTAAAGCACAAAGGGAGTCTGAGACATATGGCATTAATTCGCAGTAAAAATACTAGCGAAGATAGTAAATCCCCTTGTACATGCTGTCCGGAAAACGCTGCGAATCCTACGCCGTCAGAAGACTTAGAGCTCGTGTCACAGCAATGGCATGAGAATGAGGTGAAAGTGGTCAAGAAAAAGAGAGCGGGAACGCCCGTAGACAGTTGGGTTTTAGCAAGGGGGGGAGAAAGAACAGACTCAACGCGGAAAACTTCCAGGGGGGGTGGGAAAAGTGAGTGCTACCGTACATAAAAGGGGGTAGTTGAAGAGAAGCAGAGGAATGAAGCGAAAGAGAAGGGAGGAGTAAAAAGGGGCGGCGAAAAAATAAAGAAGTCTACTAATACCCGTGCCTTCTATAAATGAAGGATTGCGGAGATCTGAGGCGAATAGTAGCGGGGCAATGAGATCACGGCGATCGGAAAAAGGATGAACTTCGCTTCTGCATAGAGGCCTCGCGGGGAAGAGCGAAAAGCACCAAGGCATAAATGTACCCTTGGTGATGAATGGGGTTAAGGCTAAAGAGAGTAGGGGAGTGCGTGAATAGTCTGGTCACCAAAAATAAAGTTCGAAAAAATAAGGGGGGAAAATGTAGGGAAGTAGGGTCGACGTCAGTCCCCTGAAAGATGAGCAAGGGTTTTAAAAAGGTTCAAGCTGTGACAATTGCCTTCAGAGAGGTAATGTGAGGTTTCCAGGGTAACCCCGATCAAAGGAGCCCAGGGGAAATTGACTTATCACGTTCAGGGTTCGGGGGCCCCCTAGAGGTACAAAGGATGATCGGAGTACAGACGTCTAGTGAAAGTAATTTGGGGGGTTTAGTGCTGGAAAATTAAAAACCCACGTGTGGTGGCAGAATGGAAACACGTCAACTGCTTTTTTGGAGAGAAACTGTAATGGGGTGAAGTCAGCGCCTGCAAAGTTGACCAAATTTTTGATGAAGACTAGGGGCCCCAAATCTTTAATAGCAAGGAGAAAAAGTCTTTCCCTCAAAACACCCCCTGGGGGACCCCTTAGCTTGGATAAAGCCCGGGGAGGCAATTTTTAACCCAAACACAAAATCCCTGTCAGTTAAAAATTTTTTAAGGAAGGATGGAATTGCCTCGAAGGCCTAAGGAGTGGGTTGGGCTAAAATATTATCCCCCAAGTTGTGTCATATGCCTTTCAAGGTCAAAAAATATGGCAAAAATGAGTGGTTATTTGAAAAGGCTTTTACGAACTACGTATCAAAGGGAAAGGGGGTCTAGGGTAAAAGCCCCTTTTACGAAAGCCATATTGACGAGGGGAGACTGTTGTGTGTCTTAAAAACCCCCACACAAACTCTATTTACTAGGCGTTCCCTTCTTTGCAAACTGACTGGAAAGAGCAATGGGACGATAGGGGGGAGGTTTCATGCCCCGTAGTCCTGGTTTGCGGAAAGGGGAAAATGGGGGATTTCCACAGCTGTGGAAGAATCCTTGTGACCAAAAAAAGATTGTAAAGGCAAAATAGGATGCAAGGGCTGACTGTGAAAATGTTGTAGCATACAATTAAATGTGTCAGGCCCAGCTTGATGATGACATGCTGAGGTGTTGCCCCCAGTTCTTGAAGTGTAAAAGCACATTATACTTTCTTGTGAGAGAAGAAAAGTCCAAGTGTGCTAAATCTCTGGCAGACTTTGGGAAAAAAATGGGGCTGATGGAGTCCCCCGAGAAATATGGACAGATGATTGCCAATTTTATTGGCAAAATTAGTTGGTTTGCTATATCAACACCGGCAACCCCAAACAGGGCCGGGGCAGGAGAATATTTTCCACTCAGTTTTGTATTTTTTCCAGACGCCTCATAGGGAGCAAAAGGGGATGGGGAGACATAATCTCGCCAGCAATGCGTTTAGGGTCCGGAGACACGGCGACGAACCCCGCACGCTTTGTTTTAAATCAAAGGGTTCTCTGTGGTTTATTGTACCGGTACCTGCCCCATGCAACGCGTTTCAAACGTACTGCACGAGCACAAGCAGAGACCACCAAGGCAGCATTTTGAGAATGCCTGCCCGAATTTGGGTATAGAATGAAAAAGCTGGGTGAAAACAGGGGACGAGAAGAGGTGAAAAAGTCATCAATGGAGGACGAAAAAGGGAACCTTTTTTAAAAACAGTTAGTGTGAGTAAAGGGGTTCCAATTTGCCCGATTAAATTGCCCCAACGTGGGGTGCAAAGCGGTGGCGAATATAAAGGGGGAAGTAAGAATGATTGGGAAATGATCATGTCATGTAATCCAGGAGAACGACCAATGAAGTCTAATGCGGGGAGGAAGAGCAAAAGAGGATCGATGCAAGAGAGAAGGTCCGAGGATAAAAATGGGTTGAGTACCTATTTTTAAAACAGGAGGGGGGGGGGTGGAAAGGAAACCCCTCAAAACTAAAATTCCAGGGGAATCACAGTGAGACCAAACCCCCCAGAGGAAAGGGGGCATTAAAATCACCAAGTAACAGAATCGGTGGCAGTATGACAAAACAAGGAAGGCAAATCCGGAATGATAATGCCCGAGAAGGAGAGAGATAAAAGAACGGGTGTATACCCCCTTTTGTAATGGTAGGGCTGCTGTGTAATGCAGCGAATACGAAAAATAGCTGATTACGGAAAATCAGTGCTAAAGAAGGGCACTTTCTTTAAAAAGGTCCCATCAGGAAAAGGATCGAAGAATACAATAAATTATAGCCTGAAGGGGGAAAATAACAGCAGAGTGTAATTTTGGTTCCTGTAAAAAACCCCCCAAACAGGGGCAAACTAGGAGGTAACTTAAAGTTCCCCCCCGTTTTACCCTGAGGCCCCATATTTTCCCCACGTAAATGGCCATGATTGGCAATGAAAAAGATACTTGAAACCCAGGAAAGGGGTTCCCTACGGCTAGAGGGGTTAGAAAAGTCCACATGTGGAGGCAGTGGAAAAACGTTCAAGCGGGAAAGGAATGGTGCGCTGTGAAAAAAAAGGAGTTGCGCAAGGGAAAGGGGGAGAGAAAAAGAGGGAAGGGGATCAGTGCCCCATGGGGTTTTGGTCTCTGAAATATTTTCAGAGATTGCTCAAGTTTTTGAATTCAGAGACGTCGTATGGGAGAAAATTGGAAATGGTGGGGGGGGATGAGTAAAGATTGGAACTGATTGGCTGTACCAAGGGGGGGGGGGCAAAGGGTTGAGGGAACTGGAAGAAGCGTGGCAGGGGACAGAAGAGGCAGGAACCTGGGAGGTGGCAGAAGAGGAAGAAATTTGGGGGGAAACAGGGGGGGAAAGGGTACAGTACGAGGAGGGGGGGTGAACTCTAATTGTAACTGACCAGTAAAAGGGGGGTAACCAGGACAGAACAGGGGGGGTAAAATGAGGAGGTGGAAGAGGGGAGGAGGTGTTAACGGCCCTTTTTTTGACTTTTGAAAATAGGGGGACGATTGGGAGGGGGTTTGTGTACGAGGTTCTCGATACTGAGACTTTGAGAGAGAACTAAAAGAAGCGAGATTAGTGGGGCTTTTTGAAGTAGGGACGTCTGAGCGAGGACAGAAAAAGGATTAGATACAGGAGTTTTTGGGGAGAGGAAAACCACAGAGGGGGGTGAGAAGAGGGATACCAAATGGGGGACGTTTTGAAACACGGGAAAAAGAAAAGGGGGGGCCCCCTGGAGCAAGTGAAAAATGCCAGGCAAAAGGGGGAGACCTGTTTCTTTGAGGTAACAGATTTCCCGCTCGTTTAAATTGATTGACAAGGGCGAGATACAAAAGGGTGGCCTCATGACAGTTAAGGCAAGAGGGGATGATTGCAAGCGTATTAGAATGGTTCGGCCCCCAAGACTGGGCATTGGGCGATAATCGTTTTTCGCTGGATGGCCAAATCGCCACAATTTCTACACTGTTGTGGTGTAGGGACACCTTTCGAACTTTAAACCCATGTCCGCATATAAACGGGATGGGAGTTCTGGGTGTCAAAAGTTAAACAGCCACATTGCTAGGGTATCATCTCCCCCCACGGGCAGGAAGAAAGAAAAGTCTACCTGAGGATTGGGAGATCTTGGAGTTCCCGCTGTTAAGAATGTCAGTGCCACATGTCGGAAATTTTTTTGAACTTTTTATGGGGCAAATTGACGGTATCACTACAAAACGAGGGAAAGATGTTTTTTTTAAAGGACAGGAAAAAGTATCGATATGGGAAAAACGAGGAGCTCAGAGCCTGGGTACATTGAAAAGTAATGATCCGTACCGCTCTTAAGAATGAAAAAAATATCTTTACCAAAATGGGGTAGGAGTCCCTTTCCCAAAACTATGGTCAGAAAGAAAGGCAGTAGAGGAAGTTGGTCGTAAAGTGAAGAAATTTTTCCATTGTTCAGTTGAAACTGAGCGTGGGAAGGGAGGAGGAGTGTCGATGTTTCTGGAAAAAAGAGAAGGTGGAGAAGTATCATCACAGGTAATTGCATTGGCGTTTTGGCGTGGGGACCAGAGTTGGTCCGGGGGTTTGGAAGGGGCGGCGATTTGAAAAATTGCCGCACCGTAGAGGGAGAGGCCGGAAGCATGTCAAGGAGAGCGAAGGTCCGATAAATCAAAGGGTCATCGAGGCCTCAGTACCTGAAGGGGTGAGGAGACAGCACCGGCAATAGGTACGAGGCATGGAATGTCTGAAGGTGGTCCCAAAAATGGGCGGGGGCAGAACGGGATGCGGTATCAAGAAGGGGCCCGGGGGGGACCGGGTTCATGGGCTAGGGCTGCCATGGTTTGGTTACTTTTTCTTTTTGTTTTTAAAAAAAAAAAAGAAAAGAAAAAAGAAAAAAAAAAATAAAAAAAAAAAAAAAAAGGGGGGACCGGGGAGGGATATTCCTAGGAGGAATAAAAGGGCCCGAAAACTCCCTCCGCGCCCAAAGGGCCTCAGCACCCAAGTAGCGCAGATGCAGCTGGAACCCGTGCCCTCCCCTACCCCCATGCAGTAAAAACAATCCAGGATAGCAACCTCAATCGCCGAGCTAAAACCCCGTGGACAAAAGAGAGGGCGGCCGGATATTCCACAAAGCATACCTCCTTCGGCACCACCCCCGGAATCCGAAAGGTGGGTTCCAGAATACACTCTCGCCCGAAAGACCCCAAAGCTACTCCGGGGTACCGGGAAAGGGCGGGACATCCCCAGGCGATCCAGATTCCACGGCAAACAGCCACCGCTATAACCTCAAGGAATGGGATGGACCCCGGGTTCTTTCCCCACCCTTTGGGAAATGTGCGCCTGTGGAGAAAACCCCCAAAGGACAAAAAGGGAAGGGCAAAAGGGAGGGGTGGGGGGGAGGAGGAGGAAAGGAAAAAAAAGGGGGGTGGGATAGGGGAGGGGGGATTGGGGGGTAATTAGGTTTGGTCTGAGGAAGAAGACCAATGTCTAAATTTCCCCAAACCCAAAAGCCTCTTCACCCCGCCAAAGGGGCCCCCCTTGAAGAGGGGCTGCAGAAAGCCCGGTTTATCAGACTTGATCCACCCTGAGGCCTGGTCTCAGACCGAGAATGGAGTTTACCCCCCCAAAAACCCCTTTCCCGGTAAACAAAAAAAAACTAGATTTATGTTAGGCAGACTACTGCATTTTTGTAAAAAGTGGAATAAATAAAATTTACCAAATTGTGAAAAATATTTGACCCACCAGTTAGTGTTTTGGTTTGGGGGACGTGATTTGTTAGCTCCCGAACATTGCAAAAATCAAGTATTTTCCTCAACTTTGAGCTCAAATTTTAAGGTACTTTTATTCATTCTGTTATATCTTCCCCTTTTTAAAAAAGAGACCCAAGAAAAGACAATTTACCCTAAATACCTTATGAAAAAACCTCCAAACCAGTGTTTTAAAACAAAACCGGGTGGGGTTTGTTTTTTTTCTTATGCACTGAGTGCTGAGGATTTATTTAATTCTGCACTACTGACCCCTCAACCCATTTTATCCCTGTAGGCCGACCAGCTTTCTCCACAAGATTTGGGAATGCTAGAAATTTGGAGTAAAATTTGGGACTGACAATTGCTTGCAAAAAATAAAATTATGTGACTGGGCACTGTTTCCGGAGTTTACTGGAAAGTTCCGGGGGGCAAAGCCCCCCTGGCCCGGTCTGTGCCCGGCCCCCGATGTATCGAGCTGATCAACCAGGTGTTACGCGGCTGCATGCAAAACCAAATATGAGCACGCCCGGGTGGGGCGGTACCTACTTTAGGTGCTTGTCCAGTGCCAGTTGAAGACTGCCCCGGGGTCTTTTGGGAAACCCCCC
>NW_026470283.1:10000-12770 GCF_026875155.1 Cherax quadricarinatus | reverse complement strand
CTGCTGCTGCTCTCCCGCTGCTGCTCAGCTGCTGCGTGTTTGCTGCTGCTCTGTTTTGCGGGCTCTGCTGCTTGGGCTGCTGGCTGCTGTTGCGCTGGCTACTACTGCTGCTGCTGCTGCTGCGGCTACTGATCCCTGCTGCTGCTACTGCTGCTGCTACTGGCTGCTGCTGCGCTACTGCTGCTGCTACTGCTGCTGCTGCTGCTGCTACTGTGCTGCTGCTGCTGCTGCTGTTTGCTGCTGTTTGCTGCTGCGCTACTGCTGCTGCTTCTGCTGCTGCTGCGCTGCTGCTGCTGCTGCTGCTGCTGCTGTGCTGCTGCTGCTGCTGCTGCTGCTGCTCCCTGCTGCTGCTGCTTTTGTTGTTGTTGTTGTTTTTTGTTGCTGCTGCTGCTGAAAACAGCAGCGGGGTCTTGAGGGGCGGGGGGTAGGGGAGGGGGCTGTTGCAGGGTGGGGGCTGGGGCAGGGAGGGGGTTTGATTATGGGGGGGGGTTGTGGCTAGGGAGGGGTTGTGGCTAGGGGAGGGGGTTCAGGGAGGTGGTATTGGTTTTGGGAGTCAAAGAAGAGGGTTGTGGGTGGGGAGAAGAGGGTTGGGGGTGGGGTAGAAGATGGTTGTGGGTGGGAGAGAAGAAGGTTGTGGGTGGGGAAGAAGAGGGTTTTGTGGGTGTTGGAGAAGAAAGGTTGTGGATGAGGGAAAAGGGTTTGTGGGTGGGGAGAATGAGGTTGTGGGTGGGCGAGAAGAAGGTTGTGGGTGGGGGAGAAGAAGGTGTGGGTGGGGGAGAAGAAGGTTGTGGGTGGGGGGAGAGGAGGTTGTGGGTGAGGGAGGGGGAGGTTGTGGGGGGGGTGAGGGAGGCTGTGGGTGGGGGTGAGGGGAGGTGTGGTGGGGGAGTTGTGGGTGGAGAGAGGGGATGCTGTGGGTGGGGGTGAGGGGTGGTTGTGGGTGGGTGAGGGGAGGCTGTGGGGGGGGTAAAGGGGAGGTTGTGGGTGGGGTGAGGGAAGGTTGTGGGTGGGGGTGAGGGGGAGGTTGTGGGGGGGGTGAGGGGAGGCTGTGGGTGAGGGTGGGGAAGGTTGTGGGTGGGGTGAGGGGAGTTGTGGGTGGGGGTGGGGGGAGGTTGTGGGTGGGGGGAGGGGAGGTTGTGGGTGGGGGTGAGGGGAGGTTGTGGGTGGGGGTGATGGGGGTTGTGGGTGGGGGTGAGGGGGGGTTGTGGGTGGGGGTTTGAGGGGAGGTTGTGGGTGGGGATGAGGGAGGTTGTGGGGTGGGGGTGGGGGGAGGTTGTGGGTGGGGGTGGGGGGAGGTTGGGGGTGGGGGTGAGGGGGGGGTTGTGGGTGGGGGTTGAGGGGAGGTTGTGGTGGGGGGGGAGGGAGGTTGTGGGTGGGGGGTAGGGGAGGTGGTGAAGACTACTCCAGACAGTGGTGGTTAATGGGATTGTATCCTTTTGTTATGTTGGCATCAGCTGATGGACGTAGGAGGGAGGGGAAGTGGAGTTACTGGGGGGGGAAGTGGAGTTATTTGGGAGGGGGAAGTGGAGTTACTGGGAGGGGGAAGTGGATTTAAACTGGGAGGGGGAAGTGGAGTTACTGGAGGGGAAGTGGAGTTACTTGGGGGGGGAAGTGGAGTTACTTGGAGGGGGAAGTGGAGTTACTGGGGGGGGGAAAAATGGAGTTACGGGGAGGGGGAAGTGGAGTTATTTGGGGGGGGAAGTGGAGTTACTGGGAGGGGGAAGTGGAGTTACGGGGGAGGGGGAAGTGGAGTTACTGGGAGGGGGAAGGGGAAAGTTACTGGGGGGGGGAAGTGGAGTTGTTGGAGGGGGAAGTGGAGTTACTTGGAGGGGAAATGGGGGTTACTGGGGGGGGGAAGTGGAGTTACTGGGAGGGGGAAGTGGAGTTACTTGGAGGGGAAGTGATTACTGGGGGGGAAGTGGAGTTACTGGGAGGGGGAAGTGGAGTTATGGAGGGGAAGTGGAGTTCTGGAGGGAATGGATTACTTGGAGGGGGAAGTGATTCTTGGAGGGGAGTGATTTTACTGGGGGGAATTTGGATTTTACTGGGGGGGGGAAGTGGAGTTACTTGGAGGGGGAAGTGGAGTTACTGGGAGGGGGAAGTGGAGTTACTGGGAGGGGGAAGTGGAGTTACTGGGAGGGAAGTGGAGTTACTGGGAGGGGAAGTGGAGTTAACTGGGAGGGGGAAGTGGAGTTACTTGGGAGGGGGAAGTGGAGTTACTGGGAGGGGGAAGTGGATTTTACTGGGAGGGGGAAGTGGAGTTACTGGGGGGGGAAGTGGAGTTACTGGGGGGGGGAAGTGGAGTTACTGGAGGGGAAGTGGAGTTACTGGGAGGGGAAGTGGAGTTACTGGGAGGGGGAAAGTGGAGTTACTGGGAGGGGGAAGTGGAGTTACTGGGGGGGGGAAGGGGGAGTTACTGGGAGGGAAGTGGAGTTACTGGGAGGGGGAAGTGGAGTTACTGGGAAGGGGAAGTGGAGTTTACTGGGGGGGGGAAGTGGAGTTACTTGGAGGGGGAAGTGGAGTTACTGGGAGGGGGAAGTGGAGTTACTGGGGGGGGAAAGTGGAGTTACTGGGAGGGGAAGTGGAGTTACTGGGAGGGGGAAGGGGTTACTGGGAAGGGAAGTGGAGTTACTGGGAGGGGAAGTGGAGTTACTGGGAGGGGAAGTGGAGTTACTGGAGGGAAGTGGAGTTACTGGGAGGGGGAAGTGGAGTTTACTGGGAGGGGAAGTGGAGTTACTGGGAGGGGAAGTGGAGTTACTGGGAGGGGAAGTGG
>NW_026470283.1:0-5000 GCF_026875155.1 Cherax quadricarinatus | reverse complement strand
CTCTTCTCCTGATAATCTTCTCCATGATTTTGCATACTATACATGTCAGTGACACTGGTCTGTAGTTTAATGCTTCATGTCTGTCTCCTTTTTTAAAGATTGGGACTACATTTGCTGTCTTCCATGCCTCAGGCAATCTCCCTGTTTCGATAGATGTATTGAATATTGTTGTTAGGGGTACACATAGCGCCTCTGCTCCCTCTCCCAATACCCATGGGGAGATGTTATCTGGCCCCATTCCCTTTGAGGTATCTAGCTCACTCAGAAGCCTCTTCACTTCTTCCTCGGTTGTGTGCACTGTGTCCAGCACATGGTGGTGTGCCCCACCTCTCCGTCTTTCTGGAGCCCCTTCTGTCTCCTCTGTGAACACTTCTTTGAATCTCTTGTTGAGTTCCTCACATACTTCACGGTCATTTCTTGTTGTCTCTCCTCCTTCCTTCCTTAGCCTGATTACCTGGTCCTTGACTGTTGTTTTCCTCCTGATGTGGCTGTACAACAGTTTCGGGTCAGATTTGGCTTTCGCTGCTATGTCATTTTCATATTGACTTTGGGCCTCCCTTCTTATCTGTGCATATTCGTTTCTGGCTCTACGACTGCTCTCCTTATTCTCCTGGGTCCTTTGCCTTCTATATTTCTTCCATTCCCTAGCACACTTGGTTTTTGCCTCTTGCACCTTTGGGTAAACCATGGGCTCATCCTGGCTTTTTCATTATTCCTGTTACCCTTGGGTACAAACCTCTCCTCAGCCTCCTTGCATTTTGTTGCTACATATTCCATCATCTCATTAACTGGCTTCCCTGCCAGTTCTCTGTCCCACTGAACCCCGTTCAGGAAGTTCCTCATTCCTGTGTAGTCCCCTTTCTTGTAGTTTGGCTTCATTCGTCCTGGCCTTCTTGCTTCTCCCTCCACTTGTAGCTCTACTGTGCATTCGAAGCTTAAAACCACATGGTCACTGGCCCCAAGGGGTCTTTCATATGTGATGTCCTCGATATCTGCACTACTCAAGGTGAATACTAAGTCCAGCCTTGCTGGTTCATCCTCTCCTCTCTCTCTTGTAGTGTCCCTTACGTGTTGGCACATGAAGTTTTCCAGTACCACCTCCATCATCTTAGCCCTCCATGTATCTTGGCCCCCATTCGGGTCCAAGTTCTCCCAATCGATCTCCTTGTGGTTAAAGCCACCCATGATCAGGAGCCCTGCCCTGCATGCATGAGCTCTTCTGGCCACTCTAGCCAGTGTGTCAACCATCGCTCTATTGCTCTCGTCGTACTCTTGCCTTGGCCTCCTGCTGTTCTGTGGTGGGTTATACATCACTGCTATTACCACCTTGGGACCTCCGGAGTGAAGCGTTCCTGCTATGTAATCACTTTCTTCTCCACTGTCCCCTCTCTCCAGCTCATCAAAATTCCAGCGATTTTTGATCAGCAATGCCACTCCTCCACCCCCCCTGTTCCCTCTGTCTTTCCTCAGGATTTGGTATCCCGTTGGAAAGATGGCATCTGTTATCATACCTTTTAAGCTTGGTTTCTTTTTTGAGTTATGATGCCCCGGTGATGCTTCTTTGACTCTTTCAGGGCCACTCCTCCCACTTATTTGTTTTTCCCATCAGCTTTTTGGGGTACCATACCTTCAGTTTCCTTTCCAACACTGTGGTTTGGGGGCCGGGTGAGGGTGGAAAACCTGGTAGCATACCGTGGGATTCTATGCTCGGTGTTGGTTGCAGGCTGTGGGTATGGATTGTAGTGTGTGTTGGGATGGTTTTGATAGGTTGTATGGTTCTGAGAATAGTTGTGTGTGTGCTTGCCCTTGCTGCTCTGTTCTGCTGTGACTGACCTCTGGGTTCCATCATTGTCTCTTTTCCTAGCTCCTTTCGCTTTTTTGTCCTTTTCCCTCAGCTGCTGTCGTTCTGATTGTGTTCTGTCTCGTTTAGAACACCCTCTTGTACTTTTCCCGAGTATTTCAATCGTGGCTTCTTTTGGGAGAACCCTGTTCCGCACTGTTCCGTCCTGAGAATCAGCTTGATTAGTCGGTTTCTCCCCTTCGAGTACCCCCCTATTCTCTGAAAATTTACAATCTCGTCCATGTCTTCTTCACCTATTTCCGTGATGATTTTCTCAATCTCCTTTCAGTGTGTGTCCTTTCCTCTCTCTCCTGAAGCCCATGGATAAACACTGATTTTGCCCTTTCCCCTCCCATTGCCTCACCCTCTGTGACTCTGGATCCTGCCTGTATGTGCTCAGTTTCTCCCTTGATTTTTCCAGTGGCTCTTGATAGCATGGTTGTGCCTCGGCATTCGGCCTATCACCCTCTCCATCTGCAACCAGCTGATCTTCCCTTTCACTCCTTGGCCCTCCTTGGCAGGCTGATATGACCTTAGCATAATTCATAATTCCTTCCTTCCTGTTCGGCCTCACAGCTTCAATGCTGTGTTTTCCCTTTTGGTCACTGCCCTGTAACTCGCTTCAGCCTTTTTTATCTCAACTTCTTGGACCCTTATCTTGGCTACTGCAGTTTCGACTTGTGCCTCCCAACTCTTTGTCTCCTTCTCCAACCTCTTTTAAACAATTTCACAGAGAGCTCTTTCTCCATTTTTCAGAAGCTCTTCTAATTTTCTCTCCCACTCTTGTTCCATCCTTTTCCACTGCTCCTCCATTCCCCCTCCTCCCAAACCAGAACCATTCTCATCTGATCCTTGGTTCCTGCGAGTCCCCACCATTTTTTTTTTTGTGAGAGAAGAGAGAAGGGAAAGGTAGAAGGAGAGAGGGGAGGGGAAGAGTGGAAGGGAAAGGGGGAGAGAGAGTGTGAGAGGGGGAAAGAGAGAGAAGGGAAGGGAAGGAGAGGGGGAGAGTGAGAAGGGAAAAATTGGGGAAGAAGGAGGAGAGAGAAGAGAGAGAGAGAGAGAAGAGGGGAAAAGAGAGAGAGAGAAGGGAGGAGAAGTAGAGGGAAGGAGAAGAAAAAGGGAAGAGAAGTGAGGGAAGTGAGAAGAGAGGGGGAAAAGAGAGTGAGAGTGGATGAGAGGGAGGGGAAAAGGAAGTGAAGGGAAAGGGAGGAGAGGGGAGAAGGAGAAGGAAAAGGAGAAGAGAGAGAGAGAGAGTAGAGAGAGAGAGAGGAGAGATAGAGAGAGAAAAGGAGAGGAGAGAGAGAGAGAGAGAGGAGAGAGAGAGAGAGAGGGAGAGAGGGGGGAGAGAGGGAGAAGGAAAGAGAGGGGGAAGGGGGGGGGGAAAAAAGGGGAGGAGGGGGAGAGAGGGGGAAAGGGAGGGGGGGAAGATTGGAAGAGCGAGAGGGGGAGAGAGAGGTAGGGGGAGGAGTATGGGAAAAGGGGGGGAGGGGAGAGGGGAGAGATAATGGGAGGGAGGATGTTTGAGGGGGAATTGGTTAGGGGGGGGGAGGTGTTTTAGAGGGAAGAGATGTTAGAGGGAGAGATGGGGAGGGAAGAGGAGAGAGAGATAGGTAGAGAAGTGATAGTAGAGAGAGAGAGATATAGGTTAAAGAGTGAGGGTAGGTAGAGGTGTAGGTCTCTACCTAGGTAGGAAGAGGGGAGAGAAGGGAAAGGAGCGAGGGTCAGAGGTCAGTTCACAGGACAGTGTGAAATCCTGTTTTATGGTGTGTTTTGCGTGTGTTACTAAGCTTAAAGTGCTTGTTCCTGTGTGTGTGTGTGTGGTGTGTGTGTGTGTTGGGTGTGTGTGTACTACCTATTTTTGGTTGCAGGGTCGAGTCATAGCTCCTGGCCCTGGCCCCTTCACTGATTGCTATAGGTCCTCTTCTCCTCCCTCTCCATGAGCTTTTATCAACCTCGCTTTAAAAATATGTATGGTCCCGCCTCCCACTACTTCACTTTCTAGGCTATTCCCGGCCTGACTACTCTTGATGAAGAAATATTTCCTAACATCCTTTGATTCTTGAGTCTTTAATTTCCCAATTTTGACCTCTTTTGTCTGTGTCCCATCTCTGGAACATCCCGTCTTTGGCCACCTCGTCCCATTTCCGGGCAGTATTTTATATGGTCGTTATCTGTCTCCCTGACCCTCCTGGGTCAAGTGTCGTCAGGCATTTCCCTCAACCTTTCTTCATAGGACAACCCGTAGCTCTGGACTAGTTTTGGGTTACAACCTTTGCCACTTTCCCCTAATTTCTTGACTTTCTTTACTAGGTGTGGATTCCAAACTGGGGCTGCATTTCTCCTTTTGGGCCTGACTAAATGGGATTCAGAGTCTTAAAACGATTCCTTACTGAGGTATCGAACGCTATTTCCCTTTGGTTTGCCAGGCGCCGTATGGCTGCAGCAGTTATCTGATTGAATTGCCCTCAGGGATATGCTCGGTGTTATACCACCCCCAGATTTTTTCCTTGAGTGAGGTTTGCAGACTTTGGCCATCTTTAAAATTATTGTGTCTGCAGTCTTCTTTGCCCTTCACCAAACTTCATGCTTTGCATTTGGCAGGGTTTAAACTCAAGGAGCAGTTGCTGGACCAGGCTTGTAGCCTGTCCAGGTCTTTTGTATTCCTGCCCAATCCTCATCCGATTTGATTCTTCTCATTAAACTTCACATCGTCCGCAAACAAGGACACTTTTTAAGTCATCCCTTCCCTTATGTCATTCAATATAGCAAAACCGCACAGGTCCTGGGTGACCCCTGGGAACCCCGCTTGTCCAAACGCCCACTCTGACACCCCGTCACGACCAGACCGTTTTTCCTCCCTGTCAGGTATTCTCTGATCCAATTTCAGTGCCTTTCCGTTATGTGTGCCTGATCCTTAGCTTTTGAGTACTGCTTGTGAGGGAAATGGGTCGAAGGCCCTTGCAGTCCCAAAAAAAAGCCGTCCACCCCCCCTCTCTCTTTTCTTACTTCGTCACCCTTTTCATAAAATCTAATGGTTTGTGACACAGGGTTTTCCCCCCCCTGAAACCATGCTGATTTCCATTATATACTTGTTTCTTTCCCGGGGCTCCACCATCTCCCCCTGGATCTTTTTCCTGACCTTGCAAAAAAATTAGGGGCT
>NW_026470282.1:0-11450 GCF_026875155.1 Cherax quadricarinatus | reverse complement strand
TTGATTGTTAATCTGTGGTTGAGGTTGCTGAAGGTTGTATTTCTTCACTGTGCGCATTGTTGTTTTTTGCTGTGTACTAAGTTGTGTACCTGGTATCTGTTGGTGAGGTGCAGACACAGAAGTCTGTACAGTGGCTTTGCCTGGAAAAAAGGCTGATGAGGACTTGTGGAGTACAGATGAATGCCACTTTTTTTTCATATTTCTTCATTGTCTTTTGTTTTTGTTTCTAGTTTTTTGTTTCCTCTTTTTGTTTCTTCGTTGTTGTAATTTGGAAAAATGCTCCTGATGCTCCTGTTCATTATGCCTGGTTGAGTGGGCACTGAGTTGCAGTATAGCCGGATTCTCTATACCCATTTTTTGATAAGGGTGATGATGATGCTCTGCTGCTATAGCATCCTGTCTCATCATTGACATTTTCCAGGCTATCTCTCGAATTCTAGCGAGTCTCTTTGGACATTTAGGGTTCCAGACATGATGTTTCTGCTTGCAATTCGGACATCGTGGAGTAGGTGGTGATGCATTTTTTAACTTGAGAATGCATTCTTTTGTAGAATGGGGCAGGCTGCAGACACCGCAAATTTCTCTGTTCAGACAACGTGCACGTATGTGTCCATAACGCTGGCACTTGAAACAGCGAATTGGTTCTTCCATGAAAATCTCGACATTGTACCGACCCCAAAAACCAAAATCCAGCTGGAATGGTAGTGGTCCTATATGCTGAATAAAGACTTGCTGATGCCGCCAACTCTTCTACTTTGAAATGTTGAGCTAATACAATATTGGGGTGAGCTGCTATTGCTTCGATGGGAAACATCAGTGGGTATTGCATCACTACACCCTTATTAACCTTTTTCCGAGAATCCAGTTCTTCCAAAGTGAAAGAATGGTCAGTTTTCATAACTTCCTTTAAAGTTATATACATTTTCCTGTTAATAGGAGTTATTATTATTTATTCTCCCCTCAAGTTAAACCATATTTTAAACCTTAGTTTATACTGTGTTGTTAGGTGTGTAATCACGCCATAATTAGTTTTATGTTCCCCATAAGCCTTTATCTTGAATTTAGAAGGTGATGATGATTCTTCCGTATTAGCTGGCTGCATAATTAGGTGTGATAGATCTTTGAGACTATGATACAGAATAATGCTAGGATTGTGTTCTATGTTGGAGGTTAAAGAAGATTTGAAGTTTAAAGAACATTTTTTATTTTTTATTTATAATTTCCAAGATTTAATTCAAAATTTAATCATAAATTTTTTAAAAAATCCTTTCATTAGACAAACAATTTCATTTTAACAAAAATTATTTCGGTTTTTACAATAGAGTAAACTATGGAATTGAAAAAAAAATATGATAGAGTAAAATGAAAAAAGAAAAAAATTGTAAAGAATGAATAAAATTTTAAATTTAATTCAAAATTTTTAAAAGTTAGCATTAATAACCCAGAGAGTTTTTTTCATAAAAATTTTTGTACAGCTTTATCATTAGGAAAAAAAACTAAAAATTTAAACAATCATATAAATATTCTAAAATACAAAGAACCTTAAAACATTCATTGTCATATTAGTGGAAATTTAATATATAAATTCTTCTTCAATCTTTGAATTTCTATCATTGAAGGTATAGCAATTTCATAATAATGACATTTTTTTATACAAGTGGAATGATGTATATTTAAATTAATAATCAAAAAGATAACTTTTATATTGGGCCCAGATATGTAATTTTGCTGTAACATTTTTTTTCTTAAAAACCCAATCAAAGTTTAATCTTAAAAGTGGAAATATCATCTGAAAAAAAAAAAAAAAAATTTAGAAAATAAATAAATATTTTCAAAATTTTTTTTTTAAAAATTTTAAATTTTAAATTTTTTTTTTTTTTCCATTAGTTATACTAAAAAAATGAGAATAACGTACATTAAATTTAAAAATTTTCAGTGGGGAAATAAAGGGAAAAAACTCTTAAATATTAGTGGAGGATTGATTACTCACAGGATTATTGTTTATTTTCAATTTTATTTTTTTAATTACATAAAAATTTAAACAATTTTTTCAAAAATTTAAATTTAAAACTTATTTGAAACATTATTATTATCATTCTTAAATTTAGTCTAATGAATTTGATACTTTTTTGAAAAAAAATTTTCAAGTTTAATATCTGGAATATTTAAAAATAGGTTTTATTTCTTTTTATTTTTTCCTCTTTATCTTCTTTGATGACACATATTTTCTTTTCTTTTTCTTCTTCTTCTTTTCACTTTTAAATATATATCATTTTTTTGTCTTCGAGAAATCACGGGGGCTTTTAAAGCATAGTCTTTGAAAAAATTTTTTCTTTTCTCCCCTTTTTTGTTATAGTCTTTGGCAAAAATCACTGGTAGCACTAACGTTGAATAACACCGTCTTTTTCTTTTTATCAGAAAATACTCATTTTCATCTTTTTCTTTTTTTTAAGTCTTCGGCAAAAAAAACGGTAGCATCTAACGTTGAAAAACACCGCTTTTTTCATTTTTTTATCAGAAAAAATACTACATTTTCATCCCCTTCTTCTTTTTTCTTGTTATGTCTTCGGCAAAATCATGGTAGCCTAACGTTGCAATAACACCGTCTTTTTCATTTTTATCAGAAACTACTACATTTTCATTACTGCTAGCAGTATTTATAAAAGATTCTACTTCAACAATGACATTAACTTCTTTATTGTCCAAATCTTCTACTTTTTCTTTTTCATCACTTTCCTTGTTGCAGTTTTGTACTTCTTCTTTGTTATCCATTTTATTATCAATAATATTATTAGTATTACTATTTAATGAATTGTTATTGTCCAGTAGTTTTCGAAGTTCAGATTCAAGACTATCATTTGATAAAATTATTTCATCTTTTAAATAATAATTTATAAGATTTTTTGAACAAAACAGTAATAATTTTATTGACATAATAAAATTATTTATAATTTGTTCTTCTTTTTCATTATTAGACTGTTCCATATTGTTTTGCACCTGTTGTTCTTCCATTTTTATAATGGAAAATTTTACTATATCAATAGTTTATATAGGTGATTAATTTAAAAAAAAATAAAAAAAAATATTGTTCATTTAATTATTTACATTTTGATTATGTTCAATTATATTATCGTTTGTTAGTCGATTAGATTCTGAAATTCCTTGAATTACAACGGTTGTAAATTCATCTAAATGTGATTCAGGGAGTCCTTCTAATAAATTATGGGAATTTAATAGAGATAATGTTGGATATGTGTTTTCTACAAATTTATGAGCATCAGAAATAGTGATATTTTTTAATGCTTTGGGAAAATTTTTTAAAAGAGTTGATAATCGTTTCAAAGTAACAATACCAAATTTATTTTCAACTAAGTTACATGCTTCCATAATTCTAGAGACTATTCCTCGTTCAGGAGAATAAAATTCTGTTGATTCTCTAATATTTGTTGGAATATTTCCCACAAAATAATTACTATGCACATCAACAAACCACGGCGAATCAAGATTACGATGACAATTTGCATGAATAAAAAGAGCCATCATACTTCATTAAGTCGTAGTTTTTTTTCGTTCATTGGTTATAAGAGGAATTGAGGAAAAATTGAAAACTCAAATGATGTAGGAATATCCGAATCAAAACGTGATCGAAACGAAAATAAATCGAAGCCTTGTATAAGAGCCGAATCATATTCAGTAAATGAAGGACAATTATTACCGAATAAAAAAATGGAGGTGGCTAAATAGTAGGTTTTCTCCATCAGCATAATTTTGACGAATCCATACTGGAGAATTGCCACTCAGTTGTTTTAAAAAGAGAGCATTTAATGGTTTAGTTGTACTCATTTCATCCATATAACCATATTTTCACACTGCTTTCCCCACCTCGACCTAAATCGTGGGTTCGTTCTTGGAGACCTTTATGAGCCGTATGAGTTGATAAAATTCCCGCTGAATCACCCAGTATCATTGTTATAATATTTAATAAAACCGTTTTGCCTGAATTAGAATCACCAATACAAAGAGTAATTTTTTTATCAGTTTGACGATGACATGCTCTAACTATGAGTGTAAAAAAGTATAACATAGTAGCTGCATCATAACTAAAGATTTGAGAAAGGGTTAATAAAATATCCACAAGAGGACAAGAACATGCAGGCTGGATAGGTTCACCCACTTGATCTGTTTTTATATGACGACCATTTAATTTAAGATTATCTTTTAAAATTTCATCTAACATTTGAATTTTTTCGTCAATATTAATATTTTTTTTATTTACACAATACTCATATTCTCTAATCATATTATTTATAAGGGAAACGTATTTAGAATGTTTTGACATATTTTCAGCTAATTTTGTTAAAGATTCTATTGAAGTGACCATATTTTGTAAAACATAGTATTTAACTAAACGAGCCAATTCATTAACATCTTCCGACCAAAGTCGCTTAGTTAAATCAATATGATATTGTTCACGACTCATTGATAAAAAATTAAGATTAATGTTTTTTCGAAATTAAATCTTTGTTTTCATATTCTGTATTAATAATTCTTTTTATTATTGGATTAAATTGTTGTTTAAGAAAATTGCACTGTGGAATATGTTGAAGTAAATTTTCAACTTTTGACCAATTATATGCTATGGGTCTAGTATCCGATGAATTGGCTGATTTGTACATGGGTAATGGTAAAATATCAAAAACATTATAATTTTTGTTACAACTTCCACTTAAAAAATAACAAGATGGTGAAGATATAAAAAATCGTGGCAAATCTAATATATCCATATTAGTGTAAAAACTTTTAATTGAATTTACCATACACAATAATGTATTATTTTTTTTCGTTTGTATATTAACTGTACTGTAACAATTATTGGAACTACTCTCTTTTTTCCTTTTATTTTTTTTAGGATTTTCTATAGGGTCAAAGGAGGACATTGTAGAAGAGGATTTTAACGATTGATCTTTTTGTTGTATTGGTTTTGTTGTTGTTGTTGAAATTCTTGTTGTTGCATTTTTTGTTTTTGTGTTTTTTTTTTTATTCTTCTTTGGGTTCTGTCTGTTTTTGTATTTGTTGTTCAATTTGTTGTAATTGTTCTAAATACGTACATAATAAACTCTCATTGTAAAATGAGGCGGGAAATATATGTCAGTTCTGGAACTAGAAGTGAAGTACTTATTTGTCCATGAGCCTTGGTCCATTTTCTTTTGTTTTTAAATCCCAAACATAAATGTAACGAGAATTTTTTCACATATAATAGGCTTAAAAATTGCTAATAAATTATTATAATCTGATGTATTTAAAATTTTGTAATATTGTATAACAATTATAATACGAGGAATTCTCGATGGATTAGTATTACTGTTAGCAGAAGGAACAATTCGATATTCGTCATTATCTAACATAGTCAGTTCCATTGATTAGCAAAATTTGATCTTAGAGGTTCATTTCGAGGAATCATCTTAAATGCTTCGTGAATAGAAACAACATTATCATTTATGATAAGTAAATTTAAAAAGGCATAATATAATCCAATCTTCTAAATCATTTTTTTAATTGTTCCGAAGCTTTGTGTTTGTGAGAATATAAATCATTTCATAGAGAGATTCTATATCCATTTGGTTTTCCCCGGTAAACTTCCACTACATTAGAAATAAAAAGATGATAATCTTTATATTCAATTATACTAGCTTTTTTGTTTGCTTTTCGGTACACATAAAGAAGAACAAAAGAAAATTAACCGTGTGATAATGTCGAGAATCCTTAGAACATAAAAAGAAAAAATATGTAAAATATTATATGGTTGTAATTTTTGTAGAAAAAAAGGTTCTGTATCTTCTATTTCATCACATCCTATAACTGACAATGATCTCAAAGGTTTAATAGTGAAAATCTGTTCAATATAAATTGGTAACATTCTGATGTTTCCAATTACATTATTATTATTATTATTATTAATTATTATCTACAGAATTTTCTATAAATCGAAGATAGTGAGGAATTTCACGAATTAAAATTTTACTTTCTGGAAATTGTATTAATGCTTCTATTAAATTTCCATCACCATTTTTACTATTATTATTATTTAAATATTTTGGAAATAAATTTATTAATTTATATATTGGTAGTTTTAATACCTTTAATTTTGTAGAGGGAATAAGAAAATATCCAACCAAAAGCTTATGATGTGAATTAGTCACTGTTAGTGACCGTGTTACAATATTAATAGAATTGTTGTGTTGTTCTTGAGATTGGTGATTTTCATCATAATCACTATTAGAACTACTATTACTATTACTTTTTAAATAATTTTCTGTATAATTATCATTTTTATTTCTAATAAATGCTTTTAAAAACTATTTGAAAAGTAATCAGTAGATAATTCATTTTTACAAATAAAAGTATCAAATCCAATAATATTATTTTTTTCTTGATTTTTACAAATATTAAAAATATTGAAAGTAGTTTCAATATTTGGAAATATCAAATTATTATGTAATTCTGGAGGAGTAGTATATATATCATATACATAATTATTAAAAAATACTGCATAAGGTAAATAAGTGCAATCCATTTCTCGTACAGAATCTAACAAAAAACTTGAATTTATCTTTTGAGAACCAAAAATACTATAATTAGTATTACTGTCAACAAAATCTTCTAATAATTGCTTACATGAATTTACCAATAGGGCAAAATCATAATAACATAACGAAATATAAGGAATTTCAATATGAAATCCAAAAGCAAAAGTTTCTGTTTTACCCATAATATATACTGGAGTCCAGTATAATCCTACAGAATTAGTCAAATGATAAATAAGTTCATAAACAATATAATTTGGATAAAAATTTTGTTTATTATTTTTGTCTAAAATTTAATTGCAGAAGAATAAGTGATGACCGCTTTCTAACTTTTAATAATTCTAGGTATTCAATAGTGAAGTAATCGCGGACAATTAACTAATACTTTCTTATATTGTTTAAATCTACATCCTAAAACAAAATGAAATTCTTTAAACTGGTAATTATCACTACATGAGATTCCACTTATCATATCCTTAAAGAAATACGAACGATATAAATTATGAATTTCTCCATTTTTTCTAATTGAATTAACAAAAACTGTAGATTGCCTTTAATTTTTCTTGAAACACCAAATCCATATATTTTTTGTTTTCATTGTAGTATTGTTGTTAGTATATCAGTATTAAATATTTTACTATTTTAGTAAAAGTTCCTTCATCAGAAATCACAATAATTATGTCGTCACTTACGATTATACTCTTTTATCATTGGTAAAGGCATATCAATTCTTTGTCTTCTTCTCTCAACTATTTCTGGTCATAATTTTATATTTTTTTTTTTCTAATTTTATATTTTATTTTTTTAACAATATTTTTTTTCCTAATTTTAACAATATATTTTTAAAATATTTTTCTTTAAATCTTGGTTTTTATCATTGTATTTTCATATTCCACAATGAATTCCACATAATTTTGGGGACAAGAACATAAAATAAAATAAGAAATTAATTATCATATACCGGAGAAACCATTATTAAGACAATAATGTTTCTTTTCTTCTTTTTGTATATACATTTTAATTATAGAGAATTTTAGTATTTTCTTATTGAATTTATCATAATGGAGGAATCATTATTAAATTCTAACTTCAAAGTTTTTTTTTAAGTAAACCAGTTTATAATAATCAAAATACTTGGATAAATTTATTAAAAGAATAATTAATTTCTAATTCTATTTAATCAAAATTTTTTATTATTCCATTAAACAGAACTACTGATACATTTATGAAGCTAAGTACAAAGCAGCTACTCATTAATATTACTTGGTAACATAGATACTATACTGACATTCAAAACCTAGCACAGCCAACTACACAACTCTCAATACAAAACTGATCACCTAACTATAAAATAAAAGTACCAACTAGAACCTAGCCACAATAAAAAAATAACTGTACAGTAAAGTGGGATACAGCAAAAATTTAAAAATTACAACTCTAAACTGAACAGTATTAACTGGTCACAATGAAAGGGAACCCCCCCAAGCCTAAGTTATGAACTGCAACTAGCCAACAATAAAAATATTTACAGTAAAGTGGGATAAAAAGCTAAAATTAAAAAATTAAAACTCTGTTAATCTATTAGCACCTAGTGCCTTATTCACAAAAGAAAAATCCACAAAAAAAATGATAGAAATGGCTCCTAACCAAATAAAGTTTTTATGATAAACATTACAACAATATAAGCCACAATGAAATGAAAACTGGTTGGTCAATTAAGGAATGTATGCACCTACCACAATGAAATGAAAACTGTTGATCATTCTGGAATGACCCCCCCCATTTGAACTGGCACCTAAACCACATGAAATAAAAAACTGGTTGGTCAATAAAGGGAATGATCCCCCAAGTTTGAACTGGCACCTAGCCCACAATGAAATGGTTTATCAATTATGAACTGACCCCCAATTTTGAACTGGCAACCTAGCCACAATTAATGAAACTGGTTGGTCAATTATGAACTGACCCCCAGAGTTTGAACTGAGGCAACTAGCCACAATTAATTCATCTAAAAATTTTCGATTAATAATATTAATACACTCATAAGTTAATCTATCTTATTATTTAAATTTTTTAATTACATCATTTGGTTTTTTTAATGTTTTCTTTTGCTTCTTTAACTATTTCTTTTGATTCTTTCATTTCTTAAAGTTTAAATTCAGACTCATGAAGAATTTGACTTCCCTTTTTGCTTTATAAATACAACCACTTAGTATCTCATCATTGAATTGTTGTCAGTAATAGCATCACCAGCTTCTGTTTTTGTTGTAGTAGTATTTTCATGCACTATCTATTTCTTTTCTGCATTTTTTCTTATAGAATCATCCTCTTCTTTTTTTGTTGTAGCAAGTGTCTGTTTCTTCTTTTTTTTTCTTTTAGTACTTTTCATCATAATTGTTTCAGTAATAGCATCATCCATCTGTTTGTTGTAGTAGTAGTTCTCTTGTAGTAGTTTCGTAAACTATGAATAATCATCTTCTGTGTTTTTGTTGTAGTTGTAGTAATTCAATCATTAGTAAGTATTAGTAACTTCCTCTTTTCTTTTAGTACTTTCACATTAATTGTTTCAGAAATAGCATAGTCATGTGGGGACATTTTCTAGATGCTTATCCGTCATCATTAGGTAAACATATTTCCTTAGCACACTGGTTCTACATCATCAGCATCAGTCAATCAGATCTATTATTTTTGGAGTA
This sequence comes from Cherax quadricarinatus, assembly GCF_026875155.1. Taxonomy (NCBI): domain Eukaryota; kingdom Metazoa; phylum Arthropoda; class Malacostraca; order Decapoda; family Parastacidae; genus Cherax; species Cherax quadricarinatus. Next base: position 2,170 of record NW_026470282.1, on the reverse strand, counting down.
TCCATTTCTTTAATTATTTTTTGGAAGAAGGAATAGGAGACACTATTTCTGAGAAAGGGAATAGGAGATGAAGGCCGAGAAAGAGAAGATGGTGAAGAAATAGGAGAAGAAGTAGGAAGAAGAAGTAGGATGATAAAGGCCGAGAAAAAGGAGAAGGGGAGGTGTAGAAATAGAAGAAGACGGGTAGGAGATTAAAGGCCGAGAAAATAGAAAAAGGAGTTGAAAGGGGGGTAGTAGTAGGAGAAGAGGAGTAGAAATGAGATAGTAAATTGATAGAAGTATAATATTATCTACAAAACAAGTAAACAAGTAATTGGTAGTAGAATTAGCAGTTGTGTTATTTAAAAAAAAAATAAAAGGGTACTAAAAGAGGAAGATTGTGAAAGGAAGGAATAGAGAAGAATAAGGAGGAGGGGGAGATTTGAGAAGGAGATAGGGGTGAAAAGATGAAGAAGAAGAAGGGGGAGGAGGAGGAGGTGGTGGGGGAGATAAAGAGGAGGAGGAAGGGAGGAGGTGGTGGAGAATAAAGAGGAAGGAGGCGGAGGTTGGGGAGGAGGTGAGGAGGAGGAGGAGTGTTTGAGAGACTAACAGAAGAGGGTTTTTATTTTCAAGAATTTTGGGAATTGGGGGCCCATTTTCATTTATTTTATTGTAATACCCATTCCCCCAAAACCCTAAATAAAAAAATAAAATTAAATTTTGATATTTTTTTTTAGTTGATTTAAATTCAAATTAATGTTTCTTTTTTTTAGTTCATTTTAAAAATTACACTTGATTTTTTTAAATAAAAATGGCCTTTTAATTTTATATCCCAAAGGGGAAATAATATGCCACAGTTTTATTATTCTAAGTAAATAAATAAATAAAAGTAAAAAAATTTTTATAAAATATATATAAAAAAACAATTTTTTTTTTAGGTTAAAAATTTTTTCCCTAGTTTTAATAACCTAGACAGTTATAATCAAATCTTAAAATATATAAGAATTTAAAATCATGCCCCAGTTTTTTTTCCCTTTTCCAAAAGAGTATGAAGAATCTCTTTCTAACTTTAAACGAAAAATATTAGGTCAGTATTAATTAATTAACAAACCCGTTTTTTTTGTGCTAAATTTAGAAAGGTCAATATCTATTTTTTTTTTCAAATTAATTGAAGAACTAGGGTGATGTTCCTTTAATTTTATTAAGTTTCTCTCTTTTTAAAATTAATATATAAAAATGAGGATTTGATAATAAACTACGGTCATACCTATTCTGACTTACGAAAGAATTTATTGTAAGCGTTTGAATGGTTAAATTTAATTTAAAAATTTAAAAACAAAAAATGATAGGAAAAATAAATTTAATTACAAAAATACCTTTTCCTTAATAAATTTAAAATTTTTTTTCCTTATTTTCTTTTAACATCAAAGAGCCCGAGTAAAAAACTTAAAAACGAGGTTTTATTATAAAAAAAAAAATACTTTATTACCATTTTAACCCTTTCAGGGTTCCCCCGTAGATCTCGGGTTTTTTGTTAGGGGCCAAAACCCCTAGATCTACGCCATGATCAGCTCACTCTGATAAACTGTGATGGACATTTGGGCATGAATTGAAGAAAACTCTATGTGGATGTGTCACCCATAAAACAATCGCGCACATGGTTTTAAAAAGGGGGGAAAAAAAAGAAATAATTTTTCGATTAAAAAAAGCAAATTTGCAGTGTTTTTCGTATGTTTTTTTATTTTTATTTTCGATTTCTTGGTCTCATTGAAGAAGGGAAAACATATTACAGAAAAAGATATTTTGATTTGGTTTTAGCTTGGAAATGGCTTGAAATGAGCTAAAAATAGGGAAATTTTAAAATTTTTTGCCCTATTTAAGAGTAAAAAAAACGACCCAACATCAAACACGTCAGCTGGGGGGTCTAATATACATTCACAAAATGGTTGAATTTTACTATTTTACAGATTAAAGAGTAAATCTTTCTATTTTTGGGGTGAATAAAAAATTTATTTTGTGAATAAAAAATCAAAATGGGGAAATTTTTTTGTAAAGTAAAAAAAAAAAAAAAAAAAAAAAAAAAAAAAAAAATTTACAAAAAAAAAAAAAAAAAAAAAAATTTTTAAAAAAAAAACCTCAATTTGTATGAAAAGTTTATGGCGATTTCTGTTTTTTCCCCAAAGATGAATAG